>ML685896.1:3129551-3177414 GCA_007922175.1 Pelusios castaneus
GCTGATCAGCTGGAGCGCGGGTCCTGGGGAGAAGGAAGCAAACCTGTGATCCTTTCTTGCCAGGACCTGAGTGGTCCCGGCGAGAAGGGACCCATTCCCTAAGTTGACAAAGTCGATTTAGGGCTACCCCACATCTACACTGGCTTAAGTCGACTCTAGAGAGTCGACTTAAGCCTTAGATCAATTAGGAAGGTGGTGTTAGGAAGTCGACTTAATTTTAATTAAGTCGACTTTAGTTTCTTTAAGTCGACTTAAGCACGCTGCTTAAGTCGACTTAAAGAAACTGCAGTGTAGATGCAGGGTAAATTAAGTTGACTTAAGCAGGCTTAAGTCAACTTAATTAACCAGTGTAGACGCAGCCAGAGTGAGTAGTGATGTTCACAACCTCCCCACTCCTTTCCCCAACGCTGGCTTAGCTGTGCTGACCTAAAAGTAGGGAGATGGAACAAAGGCTCAACCCATTTCTTGTCCGCTCCCCATCCACCTGCTCCAGGGAGGGATTAAGTGGCTCACAGCATCGGCTATGTGCCTGGACCTAGGATCCAGGTGCTTCAGCCAGGCTGCAAAGGGAAGTTTTACTCCCACCTAGTTCTTTGCATGGGCAAGTCACAATCTAGCTCCCTGTGACCGCTCTGGAGCAAACATACAATGATATGGCAGAATAAGGATGATTGAAGCACATAAATACCATCCCGCATCAGATAGCTCTATCAATTCCTTTTTCCCCCTGTTCATATTGGATTCCAGAGCTAAATAGAGCTGTAGTCGTTTATTTAGCTAACTTTTCATTACCAGTCTTCAGTGGCTCAATCATGAGAAACAACAGAGCTTCTCCCAGCTATGTGCCATTGCCTTGCCCTCAGGCTGCTGTTGGCTTCGCCCGAAAGTGTTCACCAAAAGATTCATCATTGGTTTGGTCCTTTGCTAACCCTTGCTTAGTCAATTAGCGTGTGGTAGCTGCGGCTGAATTATCTCCCAAGTTCCTAGAAGAGACATGTCCTATGGATAGGTTCCTAAGCATTAGAATGTTCCCAGTGTATCTTGGCATTAATAGGGAATAGCACAGCAGACCTGCCACATCCAAAATTCTTTTGTACATTCTGAGCAGTTTGTGAGGGAGTCTCCTCCATTTCCTTTCATAACACTGCCTCTTTTGGGGCAATTAGTGATGTATAACTGCTTCTTGTTAATATGGTTGCCAGGCTCTCAGAATGAGCTACTGTCCTGATTCTAGCCACGTCTTAACCAAAGCTTCCAGAAATGGATGAGAAAACAAGCCTGTCATTTTCCGTATTCAAGCCAGCCTGAGTTTCATTCCTGCAAATCTCACTCAATTCAATACAAATATAACCGAGTCCAGTGACACACATACAAAGCACACACATTTTAAAGAGTGGCCTTTAGGCAGACTGTGGAGTTCACATATTAGTCATATATAAGCTCCAGAGAGAAGGAAACGTTTTCCATCAGGCTTAAGAGGGAGAAGCTATTTGATGGCTTAGATGTGAGATAGAGAAATTGCTCTTTCAGTTGTGTACCTCCCTAACTATAGCGAAAGAATGTGAGTTTGGGACAGATGGGGGGAGGAGGGGAGCAAGAGTGGAGGAGAGAAGAAAGCTAATGAATGTGCAAGGAGATGGATAGGAAGTCAGAGACAAGGCAGTGAGGGGCCATTGGGATCTGGTTTTGTTTGTTTGTTTGTTTGTTTGAAGAAGACATTTTTAACTGTCTTTGTAGGTGGGCAAAAACCAATGAAGAGGGCAGACACTGGGGGGCAGAGTGTTGTATGGATCCATTTCTGAAGAGAAAATGGCTGTCAGATACTTTACAGATACCATGGCTGGAGCGGGCTGCAGCATGATTGGCTGGCTGGTTTTCCTGTGAAAAACTGCAAATGAAAACTTTAGTTTCTTTGTGGGAAATTTTGAAATGAAAGAAAAATGACACCCGCTTAGTTGAATCTAAACAAACATTTTCTGTTCAAACAAATTTTCACTGTCTCTCTCAAAACGTAAAATGTTACAGTTTTCAAAAACCAAACAAAAGTGGAAAATGCCATTTGAAACAAAAGAAAACAAAAATGTTCATTTCATTTTGAAGTTTTGATATTTGGTGGAGGAAGGGAGGAAAATCTGCTTTGTCTCACTTCTTGATGCCCTTTCTTTTTTTCAGTGGAAAATTTTTTTTTAGGAAAAAAAAAGTGGGGGGGGGGGGGGGGTTGCCCATGAAAACAAAATGAAATCTTTCACTGGGAAACAAAAAGCTGCAAAGACCATGTCAAAGAAAATGAAATTATGTTAATTTCTTTTGGTGTTTTAATTAAAATACTATTATTGTTTGACATTTATATCTCAACCAATCCCAAAGAGCTTACTTATCTTTTTTGGACCAGTTCTATAATAAACAATAATACTTTAAAAGCGATTTGAATAACAAAAAGGACCATCTTAGGCAAATGGTTTCAGGCAAAAGGAAGGTCTTGAAAGAGATGCTATGAGAATTATTTCATGGAGTGAAAAACCCAACAATTCAAGTAATTTTGTATTTAAATCCTCTTTAAAGACCTATTTCTACCTTGCTACTTGATTTGAGTTGACTTGTGTATAGACTGTGAATTGTTGTTCCTCTTCCCCTAAAATTTGCCAACTTGTCTCCCTATCCTTAGACCATGACAGTTCAAGATATTGGATCTGCTCATGTTCTTATAGTTAGGAACATGCTTAAAGATCATGCTGAGTCAAGATCTTAGATTATAAGCACAGGTCATTGTAGAGTGCTACGAAAGCATCTGGGACATAACAGGTGCTATCGCAAATACCATTAATAATCTCAGAAGGTCTTATGACTATCAGAAGGAACAGACTTATGTGATCCAACAGTTACAGACCCTATCAGAACACTTCCCAATAGAAGATTTGGAACTACAGGTTTGACATTTCCAGCCCAACTGGATGATAAATATGACCATGAGGACTCAACCTTTAGCCTTTCCCACAGTTCTAAGTGAAAATACAGTGTCTGGGTTTCCAAAAACATGAAGTAGGGCTAAGAGAGCTGGAGAAATGCATATGCTCTGCTGACAAAATTGTTCACCATCAGGATTATAAAAATGTCACTTGCCTTTATTTATTTGGCTCTCTACTGGGACTGAAGTGATGGACAGTCCTTAAGTCTCTGATTTCTGTGCTTTCTTGGTTTGGTTGCTGGGTTGTATTTTTATCTCTATATATTTCCCTCTGCTGTGAGTTATTTCCTACAGCCCATTAGGATGGCTGGATGAAGGGGCATGATTACAGTTAAAGCCATTTATACTCATCATTTCCAGCCACGTTGTTTCTCTCATGGAAGAGCAAACTGGTGAGTTATAGATCTCTCTGAGACAGAAAGACACATCTCTTTGCATCACAGAAAGTTGCATTGTGAATGACCCTGAAACAAACAGCAAGAGTCCCTTTTACTTGCCCTGAGACAGGACCTGTGCACAGAGAGTACAATTCTGCTCTCTGTTACACATGTGCAAGTTTAGCATGACCCCAGTCATTTCATGAAGTCCCACTGCTGAAATGGAGAGCAGAGTTCAGTCCATTGCCTCTGCCAAATATTACTTTCCAATCTCACCCCTTTTCCCATATGTGGCCACAGCTGCTGCCTTGGATTTTATGTGTGTAATGCAGAGATGTTAAGGCTAGAAGGGACAATTAGATCTATCTAGTCTGACCTCCTGTACAACACAGAGAATCCAGAGAATTTCATCCAGTTACCCTTGTTCTGAGCCCAACAATTTGTCTTTAGCTAAAGTATGTTTTTCAGAAAGGCTGAAGCAGATGGCAAATCCACCACTTCTGTTGGTAGTTTGTTCCATTGGTAAATCACCCTCACTGATGGAAAAACTAAAATATGTTTTGTGTTTCCATAGTTCCTTCCATTTAAGGAGTTCAACACACTTGGTAGAGATGAATGTATAAAACCTCACCCCTCTCTCCACTCTCCTTTCGTTGCCAGGTTTTAAGTGGGCATTAGTGTGACCAGTGCAAGAAGACTCTGCCGCTCCATAGTGGGGTGTTATATTGAGACAGCTACCCAAATTCCTGGGCAAGGGTGTCTGGAATCCTTGTAGCAGACAAGGCCTACCTATCAGTTTGGGTACAATGTCATAGCAGGAGCCCGCTGAACCCAATATGTCCCAACTGTGTGAATGGAAAGAGCAATCAGGGTGATGTAAAAGCTAAAGGCCTGACCCAAGACTACACACACAGCCGATCCCCTTTCAAAGGGAGCCAGGATGCCTGGTGGACCTTTAAAAAATGCTAAGCATCTTTTATCCTGATTGCACTCCTCATAGCAAAGTGTCACAGACCAGGCCCCAAACCTTTCATTCCCAATCTTGCTGTTTCCAGGCTTGCCTCTCAATACCAAAGCAAGCTAGCTGGTACTCTGTTGGAATGGGAGGCAGGAGGCAAGAAGGGAGTGGCACAGTCCATGGAGGTCTCTGCTCATCATTTTCCATTGTTACGCTGCCCCAGCACCCTACTCAGCTGTGACACAAAGCGCACCAGAAAGCTTTGTTGCACTGCAATGATGCAGCAAGCTGACAGCTGTCTACTCTGTGGGCTGTTAGGACCCAACAGCCCTGTTGGTCTTCATGAGATCTGGAGCTAAGGGGCTTAGCTTGCCTAATGTATGTCAATTGACTTTTAGTTCCTGGTCTGCTTTGCACACACTGGTAACCATAGTGTGTGAACGTCACAGGTCTGGATGAAAAGTTGTGACATGCTGGTGCTCTGCCCTGTCACCCACAGAATCCAAGGTTGGGGGCCAGAGGTCCTGCTCTTGCATCTAGGAGCTCACCAGAAGAAGCAGAAGCAAAGCCCAGCAACTTGGGGGAAAGGGTATGTGGTCTCTGTTGCTAACTCTGGCCAGTCAGAGAACATGTCAGACTCTGGTTGGAGCCCTGGCCTGCTCTCCTAAAGCATGGGGAGATCCAAGAGGAACCCCCAAAATAATCCCCAAGGTCAAACACATCTCCCAACAATAGCACTTCAGAGCTGTTGAGTCTACATCACTTCTCTGTATACTATTGCCATTATGCACGCCACCAGTGGGCTTTGGATTTGACTTGCCCTTCTTATCTGGAATCCTTCCGCTGGAATGCAAAACAGGCTGGATTTAAAAAAAAACCAAAACAAGCTGCTTCAAGAAGGAGGAAGTCTCCTGCTGTGTCATCATATCAAATGTCAATTTGACGGGTGGACCAGAATTTATAGCTTTTAGCTCTGCTTGTCTGCCAAGACACTAGAAGGCACAATTATGAAAATATCAATGGGGAAGGTGAGCCCCTTGATCAATTTGTCTCTTGATATCCTGCTTGGCAGCAGGAATATAGAGGTCATATACCAAATTAATAGTCTTTGTTATAAATAAAGGCTGGTACTGGCATCAGTGCTTCCTTTCATTCTCTCATACCTGCTGAAAGTTGCAGCAGTGGATGTGGGTACGGATTCTGCCTGGCTCCTTGGGAGTCACCTGCCTCTAGTACAGCCTGTGCGTTTCAGAATGGACTCACAACTCCATTGAGATGGTGGGGCCTTTCTTCTCTCACAAAAGCGCAGGCTTTCATTGCACAGCTGGATTTTCAGCTCAGACAGGGCCATGCTCGCCTCCTTTTACCCTGGTCCTTCCCTAAGGGAAGAAGTCTATATGGATGAAGATAGATGCAAATTGTGTTGACAGTACCACAACATGGAGTTATCAAATCAAATGATGACTTGACTGACAGATCCCAACAGGTCTCAGCTGACCTTCAGTCCCTATCAACAGCAGAAAATTGTTTCTCACTGACTCCTCCCTGCAAAGACAAGAGCTTTCACGACAGATGGCACAAATAGCAGGATACTTCATCTGCGCCATTCCAAAAGTTGGGGTAAGACTGACAAGATCATTGCATTCTTTGTCAGTACTAGCAGCATTGTTATTCAGTTATGAAAGGGGCTGGGCTCCTGGAGATTCAGAATGGCTCCCAGCCCTTTTTAGTTTCTTGCTCTGAAGGAGAGTTTTGAGGTTAAGTGCTGGGCTGGCACGCTGGAGATCTGGGCTTCATTCCTGGCTTTGCCATAGATTCCCAGCATGACCTTGGATCAGTCATTTAATCTCTTTCTGCCTAAATTCCCACTCCCATGAAATAAGGGAAATAATCATCCCTGTATTGTCTGTTTAGTTAGTTATCTCTTTGAGGCAGGGAGTGTCTTTCACTACGGGTTGTACAGCCTTTGCTCTCAGTGTAGCTGAGCTGAGCTCATGAGGAGAGTCACTCTGCTCTCCAGGTCATATTGGAAAAACCTTCAGCCAAGCCTGAAAGATTGAGGGAAATTGGATTGATCCTTAAAAGCTTTTGCCAGCTTTGCGCTGAGCACAGCTCCATCCCAAAGGGTTAGCACAAGAAAACTTAGCTGGTCACATTCCAGCAGCCTCTTCCTGCCATTTGCAGCAAGAGATGCATCTGAATGTCATGTACTAGTCTGGCACCACGAGAAACCTTCCATGTCCCAAAGTAAACATCAACCCTTCCAAAGTTTATAGGTGTGTAGATCCGTGGTTTTGGGTCATCTCATTCTCCAATCTTATCAGAACAGAAAGGAGTCCAATGATAGCCCAGGCTACACAGAAAATTATTGGTCAGCTGAATTGGTTATGTAACTTATTTATTTATTATTATTTGCATTAAAGTAGGACCTTGTGACATAAGTATAAGACAAGAGATGACTGATCGATTGGATGGATGGGCGAACAAAAGGAATCAATGTGACAATAGCGATGATAAGCAGCATACCAGTGGCCTAACCACTGTCAAGATTTTTGAAGGCATCTCAGCAAAGGAGAGTTTTGAAGAAGAATAATGGGTTAGTTTTGTGGACATTTATGGGGAATTTCTCCCAACGTGAAGGACAGCATGGGAGAAAGCATGACAATTCTTTGTTTTTTCTCAGTGGAAGATGAGCCCTTTTTAAATCTAGCTACTTACTGAAGTACCTAAATATGAACTAAGCTCTTTAGAAAATCTGGACTCAATTACAGGTGGTGAGGCCCCCTGAAAATCACAGTTTAAGTGACTTGCTCAATGACACAGGCAGTCTGTGGCAGATGCAGGAATTGAATCCAGATCTCCTGAGGCCCAACTCAGGGTCTTAATGGCAAGCCCACCCTCCATCTCAAATGAAAGCTCAGGTCCCCAAGTTTTCCTATCCAGTGCAAATCCCTCTTTGAAACCCCTACTAGCTAGGATAGTATGTCTCACACAAATACCACCACATTAATCCCACATTTACCTCTTTCCTAATCAAAGTTCTTTTTTAAAAAAACATGTCTCCTGCAAGTTGGCCATAAATGCTTTATTCATTAGCCTTATGATACATTTATGATAGTTGTATGCCATTAATTTCTAACAATATATTTTTGAGCCACCCATCCATTCTGAAAAGCTGGGCTCTTAAACAATCTGCCTTCATTTCATTATAGTTTATTATTGTACTTCATTCAGCGTGTAGAGTGCAAATTAGGAGACCTGCAAAGCTTCCTCATCTCAGAAATAATTACTGCCTGGTTGCCTAGAAAGTGTGGTTGTGGGGGAGGGAATCTGTGCTAACTGGAACTATAAAATATGTGCAGTTAGAATCAGCCAGTTCAATACCTTGAGAGGAACTCACACAGCCTCCTGAATCGTACTCAGATCTCCTGGATTATAAATGTTCTCCCTTTCTATCTTTCACAGAACTCTTTTTAAAAAAACTCCAAATACTAGTATTCATTATTTTAAGACTTTTTGGCAGTCGTTTTCTGTAATTAAATTCTATTCCCTTTGGGAACTCCACATCATTGGGCTTCCCTTTTCTTTTTTATATTTCATGAAAAGAGACACGAAAGTGAAGTTTGATTCCAGGCTGTTCTCAAGCATTCACTGTATTCCCTCTTCCCTTTGAAGGCCATAACCACAGGCAACAATCCCTCTACACCCAAGAATTTCACCCTTCAGAGATTCAGTGCCGGAGATAGGAAGGCTGTCGTTCTGTTGCCAAGGGCGGCTGTAGAAATGAGCTGGTCCTGATCTGTGGAGTGATAGAAATCTGAAAGGAAAAGGACCTGACTTCAGCACGGCTCCACAATGGTACAAAGATCCACACATATTGATCCATTTCCCAGGCTGATAATCATGCACAAAGTTGCAAGCTGTTTGCAATATGGACTGCTTGGAGTACATACAACACCTGCGACAACAGGGAGCTGATTTAGCTGAGGCCTTGAAATGTCATAACATAAATAATGAGTAGTGCCCATTGCTCTCTAGAATTAACTGCATTCTCAAGGCTGTCTTTAAATAAACCAAACAATGAGCTTTCCACTTTTTCCCCAGGGAGACCATCCCGCTTGCTAATAGACCTTATTTTGTTCCTGCTGTGCAGTCTATACATTCCTATGCTCATTTTTAGCCTACAATCCACCAGACCACCTAATGCAGTTCTCCTTTTTTAGTGCTGTGACACCCTTTGGAGCTTTGCACATGGTTAGCGTGTCCTCTCATCATTGTTAAGCCAAACTACGCCTATTGGTTCACATTCTCACCCATATCATGGCTGTTTTGCCCTCAACTCACCAGAGCAAAGCAACAATAAAGTCATCAGATATGGTCATTTGATGATTTCCCTTGGATAAGGGAATCCCCTCGTTGCATAACGCCCCATCAGTAGCTCCTACCCCACCTGTTTCCTGGCTTCCAGCATCAGGGGGTTGGTCTGGGGTGAGGGGGATGGAAGGAGTGACTCTATCTTCCAGCAGTCCCCACCTTTGCACCAACCTCCTGAGCGGTGCCAAGCTTGAGACACAGCCTAGGATCTGAGTTATTTAGTTCTGTTAATTTTTCCTTCCAAGTCCATCTTTCCAGTCCCTCAATCATTCTCCAAGTCCCCTCCTGCTTGGCAGCACTTTGGACAGAGCCATGCTTGCCTCACAGTGCACACCATTATTTATTGGGCAGTGAAAATGTTTTATTAACTGTGTATTCAAATTGAGACACTGATGTCCATTTCCATGGATCTTTTCCAGTCGTAATTGAATTCTCTTGGCCCTGGATAAAAAAAGCATATGAAGTCGGTGACTGACATCATAATGCTGTGTGCTGCTGACTTTGAAAACATCCTGCTCACACCTTTGGAGAAAGCACTGCATCCTTTTACCCCATTGAGCAGTAGATGTATGAAAAGAGTTCCTGCGTTGTACAGTCAGTTGCAGCTCTTCCTTGAAATCCCTAGAGACCTGCATTAACCAGGAGGGTTTGTCACTAAAGACAACTCTTTTAATCAATGCATTCTGGACTGGAAAGCAAAATTCTTATTGCTTCATAGCAGACAGATATGCAAAGGGTTGATGGAGGAGGCCCCTGAGTTTTCATCCTTAATGTTTACTTTCCTATAAATATGGTGTTAATTGCAATATCAACTTCAAAAGCCCATTGGCCTTTATCTGCCAAGAATGCTTTGAAACCATCTTGCTTGGAAAACAGACACATTCCATCCAAAAAGCCCAAAGCCACAAAAGATTGTTCATGTCTGTGGGTAGCTCTTGTGTAAATACACAAACTGTTTGGAGAAAGGCTTGCATTGTTCTTCTGTTTTACTTTGGAGATGAATAGGCATGCAGCCTAGTGCAGTGTGCAAATCGTCTGACTTTCCCTCAAATATTGTTCTTTTCATGAGTTTGAACATTTTTCCAGTTTCCTGACGCCATTTTTGTTTAGCTCAGTTTTCTCCAGGCAATATAGCATTGAAAGGAGAGAGGCAGACCCCACGATTCTTTTAATTTGTGGTCACAGGGCATGTTTCCCTCTTCATACCTTTTCTCAACACTTTATTATAAGGAAAGATGAAAAGCTTTGCCTAAAAAGGGCCAGTCTAATGTCCAGTGAAATCAGCAGGAATCTTTTCCTACTGATCAGGATTGGGCTCTAAGGGTGCGTCTACACTTGTAAATTAAGTCGACTTAAGCTTGCTTAAGTCGACTTAATTTACTCTGCATCTACACTACATTTTCCTTAAGTTGATTTAAGCAGCTGCTTAAGTCAACTTAAGGAAAAGGTAAGTCGAATTTATAAAACCTAGTTTTAAGTCAACTTTTGGCTTAAGTCGACTTTAGCAGAGTGGGCAGAGAAACAGTGTTTCAAACATACCAACTATCTTTAAATTATACCTTTTCCTTGAAGACAGCATGGCAGACACTATCTATGCAGAACATTTCTTCCTTAGATGGATTTGCATTTTGTTTATAATTTGCCATTGGGCTGAGTGCAGAGCCATTCTAACCTGTCATATTCAAATGGAATTCTTTGACTTTAAGCCACTGTGTTGTGATCCACAATTAAAGCATATTTGAATACATTAGCAACGCCTCCTCCCTGCATCATTAACAGCTTCTGCATGCAAAACATGGTATATCAGTGACTGTCAGCACAAAACCCCACATTTACACCCTAATTAGCTAATGCGCCTTATTACAACATAGGGGAAATCACACTCTACTTAATGCACTGGGTGGATTTTGTCACTTCCAGTGTTTAAATAAGGATATGGTAGATGTGTTAAAGATTTTGAATGCTCTTTGGGCCTCAGCACTGCGGCTCCCATTGACTTCAGTGGGAAGCAAGGCTGCTCAGAATCTTTGAAAATCAGGTCTTCAGTCTTGTCTACATGGGGAAATGGACTGGAGCAGCTATTTCAGAACAGCACACCATGTGGGCACTGTATTCTAAAAGAAAAGTGATTTTGTTCTGAAATAATTACTCTGCTTTGGAAGTGCGCTAGTTATTCCAGAATAGAATGACCTTCATTCCTGAATGGCTACATCAGTCAGTTTCCCCATGGAGACACTCTGACAGTGCAAAGGGGACAGAAATTGGATCAGTCATCCAGGTAAATTGGCCCCAATGCTGGTGGTTTCTCATATGTGGAGGGAAGAGACTAGCTGGAGGCCTCTGGCTAGGCTCAGCTGGGGGACATCCCCCTATGAACCAGTTACTAGCAGTAATGGATTAGAGCAATCCTCCCACTGCTCTAGTCTTTGTGGAGTGCTGCGTAGAGCCTGCCTGGGGTTTAGGGAGCCACAGCCACTTTCCTTGCACCTCAGTCTTCTCCCCAGGCTCTTTGGAGCTTAGGATAGAGAGAGAAGTGAGTTCCAGGTGAAACAGCAGGCTAGCCTAGATACTCCTCTCCTTGGCCCCTTGCATCCCTAACGCTCCTTTTATTCTGCAGCCATTAGGCTCTGAGGAGAGCACTGCACTGAGTGTTCTTTAAAGGACAAAATGTTTTAATCCAGGAGAACAAATGCACGTTGGTTAAATAGCTGTCTGCTTAATGGCTGCAGAGAGCTCCCTAATGCAGTCTATGGAGTGACAGACAGAGCCAACCATGGCAGTTGGCCAATCAGAATTAAGTGTCCTAATGAAATTAGACACTTCCAAATATCTTGGCTAGGGCAGCAATCACTTTGCTGGGGATGTAGCCTCTGTCTGATAGCTCATCTGTTTAATTGTGTAAATAATACTGTCGAAACGCTCCATTGTATAATAAACACAGACGCTCATGGTCCAACCCGTACATATCCTATACCAATTGTCAAATATTTCTGAGTAGGCCCATGGACTGCAGCTGCCTTAACTGGTATACATTGAAGTTCATCTCAATAGCAGACCACCATTCTCCCTCTGTCAAAGCCAGCCATAACCTTTCATTGAAGATGCTCTCTCTCTCTTTCTGCCATAGACGAGAGTTGCAAAGTAGAAGTAATTTTTGTAGTGCAGAATCTCATTTGTCTTTGCTCTTTTGAATTAGTTGTTTGTAAATCGCATGGTTATATTTCTTTTCTCGCCTTCCGCATTTAGCGCTTATAAAATATTGATCAAAGCTGCCTCTCTGCAGTTCACAGGGATGGGGCGTAGCACAAGAAGGAATGAGGAGAGCAAAGCAGATGATAATCTGACCAAAAAGAACCTCGTCTGCTTTCAGGCTGGGGTATCTGTTTGCTTATAAAATAGCTCTTGCCCTTTGTGGACTGCAGATAACAAGTATGTCATCAGTATGAAGTAATTGCAGATTTTTGGGTTAATTGAGGTGGCTGGCAGCAAGGCAGAGTGAGATACCAACATGAACAAAATATTCCCATGCAAGACAAATACAGGACCTGAAACAGATTTGGCCTCATCCTATACAGGGCTTTGATGTTTCTTAATGCATCGACGAAGTGTTATTTATTTGGTGAAATGAGGGGAGGCAATTTTGTTCTCATGGACACAACAATACAGTAGCACTCAGGACTCCTATTGGCTATAAAAGGGACTGTGATCAAGTGGTTAAAGAAGGGGAGCGACAGCAGAGAGAACTTCTTTAATCTCTTCCTGCTTCTGCCATTGACTCATTTTGTGGCCTTGGAAAGATTTAAATTCTCTGTACCTTATTTTCCCCATCTAGAATGATGCTCCTATCCTTACCTACCTTTTAGAGGTGCCATGGGGCGAAAGTAGCTGATGCTAGCAAACTACCGGTAAATGAAGAGCCTTTGAAGGAAGGCAAAGCATTACACTCATATTGCCTGCTTCTTATTCCTATAACTATGCTGACTTTACCCCACCAGACTCACAGGATCACCCCGGAGGTCAAGGACTCCCTGCAAAAGGGAACAGGTCAAGTTTAGGTGCGGCTCAGCCTAGCCTCAGTCCGCTTTGTAGTTTAGATGAGACCAGAGTCATGGTAATGGTGATGCCTCTATTTTAGGTCACACGTTACTCTTCCCCTCATAGCGCTCGTGCGCCTGTGCTTGTGCAAGTGCTCGTCAGCCCGGGGCCCATAGAAATAGCTGTGTGACTGCAGTAGCACGTGGCACAACTCAGTCATGCTGATTATAAACCCACATAAAATCGTTGGGTCTGTACATAGCGCAGCTAAGCCACGCTGCTGCTGCTGCCAGCTATTAGCATGGCAACACTGCTCATTACACTTGTGTGTGCCCCAGCAGGGGCATCGCACTTCACAGGTTAGACACAGCGTAGAATGGATGAAATGCAGAGAGGCTGCCTCACAGACTGGACGTGGAGTTGCTGGCTGGAGATGCAGAGGGGAATGAAGCATTAAAGGCCTCCCTGAGGATTTGTCAAGGCTGCAGTAACAGGTAGATCTGTGGAGTTAAAGCCAAGTGGTAAAAGCTTCCTGTTCATTATTATTATATTTGGGGCTGAGTCAGTTCCATTAGTGCTGGAAAAATACATGGTTCTGTGGAATTAAGTACAGAGAGAATTACCAGTCCAAGAGAAATAAATGGGACTCAGCGCTTCACTCTGTCTTGGGTCTGGTCTACACTAAAAAGTTACATCAGCCTAAGTACATCTCTTAGGAACGTTAAAACTACAAATCCCTGGGAGACAGAGTTAGGCCAACTTAACCCCCATGGTAGAGAGTGCTAGGACAAAGGAGGAATTCTTCCGTCAGTTTAGCTCCCACCTCTCAGGGAAATGGATTGCCAACAGCAATGGGAGAAATCCTCTTGTTGCTTTAATAAGTGTCTACACTGAAGCTCTTCACGCTTTCTCTCCTTTCCACCATCAACTTTTGTCAAGTTATAAAAAAGAGAATGGGCCGTGTTTTCTGCAGGACTCAGCACCCAGAAGCACCCATTAGGACACTTATGGCTAAGTTTTCCAAAACAACCAGAACAGAACAAAATGAGCTCTTTGGAAAATCTGATCCCAATGGTGTAAGCACAAAAGAGCTTTCCCATTCTGAGAAGGGCACCTACAAACACAAGGCAAACAGCCCAGGTACAGGCTGCCTATCCAGGAGCCATCCCAGTAAATCTAGACTTTGAGGGCATGAGATTGTATGACTCCCCAAAGGAATTAAGTTGTCGTTATAGAAAAACCCTGAAGCTGTTAAAGGGGTGGAATTCTGGGGACATGCAACTGCATCCCCAAGAATAGATGGCAGTCATCAGCTTTTCAAAGCCAGTCTTATGAGGAAGGTTTGCTAGTTCATCACATTACATGAACCAGGAGGTTACCTGTCTCCCACAGACTTTGGTGGAATAATGTTCTGATTCAAGACAATGGCCTTCACATGGCTTTGGAGCCAGATCTGCCACACAGCCAAGCACCTGCAACTTCCATTGAGATCTATAAGAAGCTGAGGGCACAGAGAACCTCTCTGAAATCACCTGGCAGAATTGGGCTCTAAATGGAGTAATTTTAAGGATGTGTGTACAACCCATACTAGGATCAGATGGGTCTTTGTCCCGCCATCTATTGCCTGGTGCCCATAAGAAGACAAAAAGCTACTGTAGCTGCCAACTAATGGAGTAGGGTAGTAAAGTCTCATGCTTTTAGTCATGAGGGTCCTGCATTCAGACTTTACTGAAGACACACGTTTGGAAAGCATTGAGTTGTTTTATGCACACACATGGGCCTGCTAGGTCATGTGGGATGGTGCGATAGCACTGGTGTTAAGTGTATACACAGCACTGGTGGAAACACAACATTGTGAAGGAGAAAGCAAAGACAAAAAGATATTCACAAGGGTGTGAGCATGGGAGGTGTATGTTATAAAGAGCAGCACTTTCTCTTCCTAGCCTATTTTTTATTTAACCCCTGGGTTTTGGGGATCAGGCTGGGATTATTTCCGCAACTGTGATCTGACTTCTAGCACCTGCTTTACAACCTGAAGGAGAAATTGCTGTTTTTTAGTAATTTTCTGCCAAATAATAGTTATTGAAGAGCATGGCATTCAGCTCAGAAGATTATCTTGATGGGCAACTCATTCAGAAGCCATAAGTCATGGCTATTGGCTAAAACCAAGGCAAGATGGAACTAAATTGTTCTGAGAAATATAGAGCTGAGAGGGGCACTGAACTCATTTGCTGTCTGAAGAGAGAGGCTGATTTTAGGATAACAGGCCCTTTGTAAGAATCAATTTGTATATGAGAAAAAGTCACTGCAATTCTGTTCTTTGTGACAGCAACATCTGAAGCGAACCATCCAAAAAGCCACTGGTGTAATTTTGCTGGCATGGAGGCAATCTAGGCTGTCTACCACAGTGGTTGGAGCACTAGCCTGGACAGTGAGAAACTGGGTTCAAGTCTCTGCTCTGTCACAAGCATCCTGTGTGACTCTGAGTGTGTCACTTAGTCCCTCTGGCTATGTCTACACTAGAAAAGTTAAGTTGACTTTTGTTAAGTCGACTTTAATAAGGTCGACTGTAAGTTGACTTAAAATCAACCTTATTAAAGTCGACTTAAGTGGCAACTCTTTAAGACAACTTAGTCCACTTCGTTAAGTCGACCTAACTGCCCTTAGGTTGATTTAACAAAGTGGATTTATGCGTCCACCCTGGGATTAGGTCAACCTAAGGAAGGGTTAGGTCGACCTAATGAGTGGTAGTTATAAAGTCAACTTAAGCTTTTATTAAGTCGACTTAAGGAATTTCTTAAGTCAACTTAATGAAAGCCTAGTGTGCACGTGGCTTAATTTAAGTCGACTTAAGCCTCCTTAAGCACATATGATATGAAAATTACCTCTTATATACAGAGCTTTTTCCTCCTGCCCTACTGGTATGTAAAGAGGTCTACGATGGTGTCAGGGAGCTGACCCACAGTAACTAACACCTTCCTTAATCATCTTCAGGCTTTATCACTGAGGCAAACTCCTTTCCATGCTCAAGTGGGACAGGGAGGCTCTTTCCTTGAAGGAAGTTTCCATTTTGGGGTAGTATTTCCCTTTGGGAGATGGGGGCAATGGTGGTGGAGGAAGGTTTATTTACCAACTGGGGGGGGAGGGCCTTTTCCAGACATTGCTGGAAGGCAGGGAGAAGAGGCCAGCAGACCCATTCAAATAATTAGCACTGAAATATGCCAGTGTATTCACCCCTTCCATCCCTGAGAGATGCAGTCATTAGAAACAGCTGCCTGCTTCTATGCGTGTTAGTGATCTCTTAAGATCAGAAACGTCCTGGGCTTCTGGCTCATTTCATTCAAAGCAGACCGTCAGTAAAACCCTTGCTGCGGCGCTCAGTGGATAGAGGGAGTCCTTACTGGGTGGTTTAACCAACCAGCAAAGCAATCCCTTCCAGGAACCAGACCCCACAGTGTGTTCTTGCACAGCTCCCCAATCAGGCCTTATGCTGACACCGCAAGTCTGTCTGCATCAGCCCTGTCACAGAGCTCTGGCAGGAGCTAGGTTTAGCTCAAGAGTTCTTAAGCTTTTTTTGCTGGGACCCCCTTTGAAAATATTTCAGGCTGTGATGACTCCCCCATCACAAAAGTAATGATCACACACACCCCGCCATGCCATCCTTACTGGCATGCACGGGGGCTGACAGCTTGGGACCCTCCCATAGTAATCTCATGACCCCCAGTTTGAGAACCCCTGGTTTAGCTGATCTCACTTGGGAGTGGTTCTCTTCCGCACAAATTCCTATAACTAAGTCTACATCTACACTACAAAGAGACCTCAGCCTTTGTTAGGTCAGCATTAATTGCTGCAGTGGCCTATGTCCGCACTACCTTCCTTGCATCAGTGGTGCACACCCTGACCAGGAGTGCTTCCACTGACCTAACCAGGGAGAACTGAGATTCCAGTCTCTCAGCTCCATTGGCAGCTTCCTGGCAGGAGCCCAGTTGCCTCTTGCCCCCTCCCCCCCCCCCCCCAACACACACCTCCTTCCTTGTTCCATGCCTGGAGCAGCAGGAAGCTGTCCAGGGTTTCTCACTTCCCCATTCCCTGCCAGAAGGAGGGAAGCCGGTTTTTGCCCCAATTCCCATCCAGGAGTGGGATCCAGCCATCCAGCTCTCCAGAGGAGTAGAAAGCAGCTGGGTTCTGGTCGTCTGGCTGGAGCCATGAAATTGATAAGAATGAGAGCCAACAGCAGATGTAAGGAACGCAGTGTTTACATCAACGCTCTGTCACCCTAGCTACACCGAGAAAAGTCTACGCCTCTTGTTAAGGTGGTTTTATTATGTCGGCATAACTGGGGACTTACATCAGTGGGAAGAGTATTTTAGTGTGTGCACCTCCACAGTGGAAATGGACCTTTGTCGACAAACCTGCATAGTGTAGGCAAGACCCAAGTTTCCCTCCACTTCCTCCCACTAAAGGCAGACCACCAGGGATTAGTTTGTGTCCTGGTAACAGCAGAAGATTATCAACTTTGTCAGTGAGCATCAGAGTTTGGTGGTGAATTTCCATTTATTTCTCTGCAGCAGAAAGATCATGACGGTGTTAAATGTTAATTATAGTTTTAAATGTAATGAAGGCTTAAGGGGATTAGAGAAGGCACACATAACAAGATCTGCACATCAGGATAAGAATGTCCTCCAGCTTTTTTATTCAATGCAGGAAAATTACATACAAAAACCTATTTAAAAGATAAATAACCTTAAAGGTGGCCTGACTCAGCAAACCCAACTGTGCCTTATCAGTGCTTTATCTCACCCTGAGGCAAGAATCTTAGCAGAAAGGAGGCAGGCGGGAAGAGCCAAATGGCTTTGTGGGTAGAGCATTGGACTGGGACTTAAGAGCGGTGGATTCAGTTTTTGTCTCTCCCATCTGTTTCCTGTGCAACCTTGGTCAAACTATTTAATCTCTCTAGGCTCTATTTGTAAAATTAGGAAAATAATACTTCTGTATATTTAGACTGTAAACCTTGCAGGCTGGGGATTGTCTCTCTTTTTCTCTGTGTTTATCTTTGGAACCATAGGGCCCCAATCGAAGTGTGCTACTGACACACAAACAAGAAGCAATATAGCATATGGCAGTTCCAACCTGTTCTTCCTTAGCATCAGTACCAAACAGATGGGCCTGTTGAGCCCCCATCACACAGGAAGCAAAATTCTACTGTGTCCCCCTTCAGGAGAGGCAGCTGCAATTCTGCATCATGAAAGCACAGAATGTGGGAGATTCTTTTAACATGGGATACGCTTTATCGACAGAGCAATAGCACAAACAGCACTTTCCTGGGAGGATCCTGATGCTGCTGTCCCAAATGTGTGCTTTCTGGAGACTTTGCCATCAGCTGTTGCTGCAAACTGTTGCATGGTAGTCACACACAGGGAGAAGGGAAAAGTTGGTAAATGCATCTCAGGGTCCTATACCATAGAGGGATCATCTTAAAAGGAAGGGGAAGCTTGAAACATTGCGCCTGGAATTATCCAAGGGCACAACAGCCATAACTAGGGTCAGTTTCTCAAAGGATCTATGCACACAGAGGCTATGTCTACACTTGGCAAAATAAGTCGACTTAGCATGTCTACACTCAAAAATTAAGTCGATTTAAAGGGGACCCTGCCAAATCGACTTAGAGCATCCACACTGGACACCTAAGTTGACTTCTAGGGGCTAGGTGGACCTGGGACTGGTTCATGGTGGCAGGGGGGACACCCCTTGCCAAGTGCCAGGGGGCTCAACATTGTAACTGGGTACTATGCAGGCTGAGCAGGACAGGGACCCTGGTAGGGCATAGGAGCAGGGTGGGCAGGGGTCTGTCCTGCCCTGTGGGGGGCATGCCAGGCTCTGCCTGTGCCAGCCACCCTAGCAGAGAGGGCAGTGGGGGAGCCCAGGAGCCCTTTAAGTTGACTTAAAGTCGACTTAGGGCTAATCTGCGTCTACACTGGCTAAGTCGACTTAATAAAGTCGACTTAGCCAGTAAAGTCGACTTTAAAGTAGGTTTTATAAAGTCGACTTTAATTTTCCTTAAGTCGACGTAAGCTGCTGCTTAAATCAACTTAAGGAAAATGTAGTGTAGACACAGATTAAATTAAGTCAATTTAAGCAAGTTTAAGTCGACTTAATTTGTAAGTGTAGACGCACCCAGAGTGCTGAGCTGTTAGAAATCTGGGCTCAGTTACATATGCTGACCCTTTGGAAATCTGGGCTCTTGCTCTTCCTTGGCCAAGTGAGATGAGATAGGAACTTTCCACTATCTCTTTTGTTATATTCACACAGGGCTCCTGACACAAGAAGGCCTTAATATCTGGTTGTACCAGAAAACAGAGAAATAATAATATTACTAAAGTTGCTTATGATGTGGAAAGAGCCTCTGCAGCCGAGAGAGTGGGCTGTACTGTGCAGATTTAAAGAATCTACAAATGGGGTTGCGGTGAGATTTGCTCTCTTTTCTTCTTCCTTAGAAGGGACAATTCATTCAAACTGAGCGACCTAGTTTATTAATGCATCTTTTTTCCAAGTGCATGAATTGTGTGCAGAAGCATGACTTTGATTGGAAAATTATTTGTGTAAAGGGACAAAAATTAGCCCCTGATCCTGAGCTGTGATTTTGCTAGGGCTCCAGGCTAGGGTTACTATATGCCCGGTTTTTCTCGGACATGTCCTCCTTTTCAGACATTAAATCTCCATCTGGCCAGGTTTTTTAAATATCAAAAAATGTCTGGGATTTTGCCTCACTGCCCAGAGCCCCTCCTCACTACCACCCTGAGCCCCCCACACCTTCCTGACCCTGCCCTCACTGCCCAGAGCCCTCATCTTCCCTACCCATATCCCCAAACTTCCTAACCCCCATCATCCCCACCCATAGCCTCCCAAGCCCCCATCTTCCTCTGCCTCCGCTCACTGCCCAGAGCCCTCCATCATCCCTTTTCCATAGTGTCCTCTTTTTTGAAAGTTCAAATATGGTAACCCTACTCCAGGCAAGTACCAGTGGTCTCTCTTGGGCAAGAGTTCTTTGCAGAATTGGAACCTAAAAGGAAAATTTTCAAAAGCACAAAAGGCAGTTAGGTGCTCACATCAGAGTGGAAGCCACTTAGTTAAACACACCTACCCTTACTTACATGCTCTAATTCCAAAGGGGTAGCCGTGTCTTACGTGCTCTAGATATGCATAATTTTATCTAAATGCATTTTTAAAAAAATAAAAACAGCTGGTTGGGATTTGGATTTGAAATTACCAGGAGCTTGGGGTTGTTTTCTGAGGGGTGGAAGGATAGTTTTTTGGTTTAGTGTGGTTTTTTCAAAGAAAAACCATTAGTTCTGTGAGAGTCGTGAGTTAATTGCAGATAAATTGATACAATCTACACAGTAACTGGAGTTGGAAATTTAATTAAATTTGAGTCATCCTGCTGAATAAATGAAAGCTGCTGTTGCTCCATCTCTGTATAGGTGAGGTACATTGCATCAAACATTCTTGCTCTACAGGAAAATCTAACGTCTCTGTCCTCCTTGTTCATTAATCAAAGCTGTCCTCCCCTCCATTTCTCTAAATGAGGGAAAGGAGATGAAATATTTTGACTCTTACTGTGTTCAAATCAGAAAGTAACTTCAGACAGGGAAATCATCTGCAGAAACTGATCTAGCAGGGTGACAGAAATGAGAATTTTGCCTGTACTTGAGGGTGACAGATATGGCTATTTCCTGCAATATCCTGGGGAAAAAAACACTTATTCAATTAAGTATCTTTGGGGTCCATTATATGAAATGCATATGTTCTTCATTGTTGTAGGCTAGGATTGCATAAAACCATTCTAGGTGGGAGATGGGATGTGAGGTCTGGGTGATCAAAGGACTGTATTGAACAATGTGCCACACAAGAATGGACTTTTGGGTCAAAATGTAGGGGAAGGTGAACACAAATTTTCCACTTCTGGTTATGTGAAAACCCAGCCTGTTGTAGCTATGCCCCGAGGAGAGATTCTTCGTCTGCTGATGATGGATGAACTGCAGTGATGATTGTTCTGGTTCTAAATCAGAACTAATTACACTCTTGCAACCGTGAGGAAAACTGATCTGTGGGCTTTGAAGGACTGATACGTACCAGAGCCTGAAGTTGGAGTTTGGGTGACCTCTGATAAGCTTTTTAGCATACATGCAGGTTCTTTTATAATGTGTTTTCTCTCTAACGTTTTCACCTTAAGAATAAATGTGCCTGCTTAGAAAGAGCTGTGTGGAGATTTGCAACTGAGGATAATTACAGCTTTTCATAACCTCTGGAAAGAAAGCCATGCATAGATGCTCACCTGCTTGGGCAATCTGGTTTGCTGGGGCTATCACAGTGCAGGCAATGAACTGTACAGCCTGGAAGAACCCCAGTCAGGAGCGGGAGAGACATGGGGCCCGACCCAAGAGAGGTGATGGTTGAGGAGGTGGGAGCCTACTGTTGGGTGCCCTCATTGGGCCACAAGGGAGGGATACTGTGGCAGTGTCCTCTGTCATGTTCGAGAACGAGAAAGGTGAGGTGGAGGAAGGATAGGTGATTGCATGTAGGTAGGTCATCAAATCCCAGGTCTCCTGAATCCCCAGCTCTCACTCTAGACTCCTCCTGTGGCCCTGGATAAGTCGCATAGGGCGTGTCTTCACTTCAGTTTTAGCTGGAATTAACATCTCTTGAATTAGCCTCATGCAAGTGAGAGTGGGTATGCTGCTAACAACAGTGAAGGTGCAGTGAGTGATTGTATCAGCAGCACGGAGGAGCTGCGTCCCCACTACACAGCTGCTGCAGGAGCATCAGCAGCAGCACTCAAGCTTCAACCCAGTGGTGTTGCTGCCATAGGGCACAGGGGGCACATGCCCCGACTGTGCCCAGCAGTGTCCTGAGTCCCGCTGAGCAGCCAGAGCCAGCGGGGCCATTATAAATTTCCTGGCCTGCTCCACTCCCAGGTACATAGCCTAGCGTGGAGGCTCCACAGCAGGTAAGTGCTGTGCTGCTGCAGGGGGAGCCCTGGGATTCGGGAGCTGGGAAGGAGTGAGGGTGGTTGGCAGCGTGGCCCAGCTTGGGGCTTGGCTGGCTGCATGGCCCAGTCCGGCTTGGGGGCCTGGCCTGGTCGGCAGTGTGGCCCGGCCTGATCTGCTCAGCCTGTGGGCCGGCTGGGGGCCCACGGCCTGACTCCAGCTGGGAATGTAACCCATATGCCTGAAAAGGCTATCTCTGAGAAACCTGCTGAGGGTGGGTTACTGTTGCTGGGCAGATTAGCGACCCACAACTAGAAACTTCCAGAAGCAGAGAGTGGTAGCATTTTGAGCATGATCCACAGTGTACCCTGCTGGTGTGATGTGATGTGGTCAGTCAGATGACTGGAGAGCAGCAGCCTGTGCAGACAGCAGGCAGGCGCTGCCTTGAAAGGAGACCATGTGCTCAGTTTTCAGGAGAGAAGCTGAGCCAGGAGTGAACAAGATGTTTTCTCCCTGTAATGGAGTCATCTGCAACAGACCTTGCAGACATGCATATGGGACTGAGGGCTGGTTGCAAAGGAGAAGAAAAAGCCTGCATGGAATTCTACAGAGGATTCCAGCAAAGGAAGAAGAGGACAGCGATTTCTTGCCACTCAAGCCTCTACACTGGAACAGAGACTGTAGCTGAGAGTTGGGTGAACTCCACCTGGACTTTGGGACTCTTGGGTATCTGTCATGCGGGGGTTTGTGTAGGGATTGTTCTTGGTTAATTGTATTTTGTTTTCTTAGGATAAGGTTCATTTAGTTAGTAGTTAATAAAGTTCATTGTTATGTTTATTGTAGTAGTATTTTAATGTGGGGTGGTAACTCTGAGCAATCTTTGCTGTGAGTCCCATACAAACTGGATCCTGGGTCTCCAGCTGCTTTCTCCACAGGGATTGGGATTGATTTCTGTGAGGCACTGGAGAAGGGCAACTGAATGAATTTTAGCCCACCCGAAGGTTACAGGAGCACCTTCAGCACTGGGGCCCCAGCGAAGCGGCCGGATCAGGTCCCGGGCTGGATCGGGTCCGGGGATACACACAGGGGAGGGGAGGAACGCTGGGAGGGCCCGGAGCCTGTGTGCCCTGAATGTTTTGGGGGAGCAGCAATGCCCCTGCTTCAACCCCTACCTTGCTGGGCCTCAAGCTCAAGTTTAAAGCAACACTTTGCTCAAGATAGAGATTTTAGTGTTTGAACAAGAGTTGGGGGAGGGGCAGCACTCAGATTATATCTTGAGCCACCCAATAATGTAGTCAAGCCCAAAGTCTCCCTTGGCCTCAATTCCTCCTCTGTAAAATAAAACAAGGAGTGTCCTGTGGCTCCTTAAAGACTAACAAATTTCTTTGGGCATAAGCTTTCGTGGGCTGCAACACACTTAGTCAGATGTACCCATAGAGGGTGTCAAGGATAAATACATTAAAAATTGTAAGGTGCTCAACTACTCCAGTGCTAGGAGGCTGGACAAGTACCACAGAAGGACGGTTAAAGAGCTGGCCTGAGAATTCCAAGCTTTGCTGCAAACGCCCTGTGTGACTGTGAGTAGATTATTTATTGGCTTCGTGATTTGTTGCCTTTTGAGATGGGACTAATGGTGTTTCCTTTCCCTGCCTCAGCTAACAGCAGTGTAAGCTCTTACTTCTTGCTTGTACTGGCCCTCGCACAGTGGGCCTTAGATGTTGCTGTTTTATAAAGAAAGAAAGAAGGTGTCTGTAGGCACCTATGGTGTGAAGGGAAGGGGTTCTAATCATTTTGTGCTGGATAGGGTGTGTGTACATGGCCCTGACTTCATGTGTGTAGAATTATAGGCATAAAAAAAGAAGGGCAAATTAAACTTTTACTTCTGAGATATGCTGTGTCAGGGGCTGGACTCTGGGTTTAGCAAATCCAGAGTGAAAACTCTCCCAGGTAGCCAGGTGTCTTGGAGCCGTGAGCAATTAGGCCATCAACTTTATCAGAAAAGCCTGTTTCTCTATCAGTTTTAAATGAAGGCAAACAGAGGAATCCCCTGGAAGGGAGGGCTATATAAACAGAAAAGAAAAGCGCTTGTGAAGTCTCATACTCTAGACTATTGAAGTGTGCTCCTTAATAGCTGCCCTGTACTGCTGTTGAGTTGCTAAAATTCTGTTCCTTGACTCTGAGCCATGGTCCCTTTTAATTACACAGACTTTGGCTGAGGGAAGCCTTCATTTTGTGCCAAAGGTTAAGACAAGCTGTATGAATTCAGTCTCCCTCCAGCCCCCCACCTCCCAGTGTTACCAACTAATGCATCAACTGGTGAGGGAGTATGTTAGAAGCAGCATTTTAAAACCAGTCAGCAACGTTGGATGTGCTAGACTGCAAAGTCATTTGCAGAGGAGATTGGGGAATGTTCCTAATAAGTGTACGTAATTTAAAAGATGAAAAGAGGAGACAATCACAAGAAAAGGAGATTAATTTACAGCTGGAACAAGTCAATAATGTGAGTTGTGAAGGAGTGGCGATCCAGCATTGTGGCAATCTAGAACCTTGGCTGTTCAGGAATTGGAGCTTCTGGTCTGAAGAAGTAACTCTGCAACAGAAAGAACTAAAGCATTTCCCCTTATTGATGCTAGAAGAGGAATGTTAGGAGCTATGTGGTTATATATGGATGAACCTAACCTGACAACAGAAATTAGATCTCAGAAGGAAGGATGATTGTGTAGTTACAGCACTGGTCTGGAATTCAGGAGGTGTCAGGGACAGTATCTTGCTCTGTCACAGACCCATTTGGACAAGTTAATCTCTCTGTGGCTTAGTTCCCCTTCTGTAAAATGGAAATAAGGCTTCCTTTCCCCTCCATTTGTCTCTATGTGCTTAGTTTGTAAGCACTTTGGGGCAGGGACTGTTTCTTCCTACAAGTCAGTGCAGCACCTACCAGAAGGGGATTCCCAGTCTTGGATGGGGATTGTAGGTGATACCTTTCTCCAATCACAATACAATAAAACAACAGCTAGCTAAATACAGACATAGCTTGCAAGGTGAAGCGCCTAGCCCATTGCAACTGCCTGAAAGCTCAGGTGCCAGGTTTGGAACAAAAAAAATTAAAGAGTTCCCCAAAATCAAATCAAAGTCTGGGCAAAATCCAACAATTAAGCTTCCTTCTCTTGTATTTTTGCAGAGAGGGCTCTGTATATTTAAAAACTCCTGCCCAACACAAAGCAGAGGCAGTCTATTCTGTACCATCTCTTTATTTATTTCAAAGTAGAAATATCACAGAGAACAACATTTTAGCACAACTTTGTGTTTATTAGCTTTTAATTTTAACATTTTTTTTTTGAAAGAGCAACTTCCCTTCCCTAGGGATAATGTAAAACCCTGCCTTGAAGGAAGCGAGTTATCAACACACATCTGAGCCTGTGATCTCACTAGTGTGTGTAGTTAGCATATCTCTCCAGAACATGCACACAAACAGGGCAGACAAACATAGACCTGTCAAGTTCATTCAACAGCTTCCCTCTTTGATTCCTTCTTTCTTACTTCCACCCACCACCCAAATGACAACAACCAAAAAAAAAAATGATGATGGGATTTCAATATTGAGCAACGGTTTGTAAAATTCAATATAGAGCTGTCAAAACTGCTTTGTAAATCCAAATAATGTGCTGAACAAATGTTTTTAATCTTTAAAGGTCATGGTGAAAGTAATGTTTTCTCCTTTTAAAACAATGTTTGCAGTGGCATAGTTAGGGCTGTGAGCTCTGAATTGCGGGGGAAGAGGGGACTCGGTTTTTGTTTTATTTTAAATACTTAGACATCATTTGCATATGATTAATGTGCCAGTCACAGTTTATTACAAACGCGCGCACACGGTCTTTGTTGGCATTGCTAAAATGTCACACTCAGAACTCTGGTACAGTGCATTAGCTTAGCTGATGTTAACTTACAGTTCTCTCTATGTCACTGAGAGCAAAAAATCTTAGGTCAGAGTCACCTAGCTACCCATGTTTTAGAGAAAATGGGTGGTCTTGTGGTTAAGGCACTAGGAGATATGTGTTCAGTTATCTGCTTTGTCATTGACTTCCCATTGGAGTTTAACCATGTAATTTCACCCTTGTGCCTCAGTTTCCCATCTGTAAAACAGGGATGGTATTACCTCCTTTGTCAGGCCTGTCTATTTTCATTACAAGCTCTTTGAGGCAAAGAGCATCACTTCTGATACGTTAATGCAGTGCCTACTAAGATGTGCTCTTGATTGCGGATGGAGCTTGTAGGTGTGGCTAGAATACAAATTAATTGTAATAATAATAACTACCTCTGGGAAAGTGTCCAGTGTAGTGCAGACACAGATGGTGTTTGATTCCCTGAGGAGTTGACATAGAGCAGGTCAGAAAATAGGAGTCTTTTCCCCCTGAAATTATTTGTCAATTCATAGATTCCAAAGCCAGAAGGGACCATTGTGATCATCTTGTCTAACCTCTTCTAAAACACAGGCTCTAGAACTGCCCCAAAACAGTTCCTAAAACAGATAGAAAAACATCCATTCTTGCTTCAAAAATTGTCAGTGATGGAGAATCCACCCCGACTCTTGATAAACTATTCCCAACGGTTAATTACACTCATTGTTAAAAACGTATGCCTTATTTCCAGTCTGAATTGGTCTGACTTCAGTCTCCAGCTATTGGATCATGGACTGCTTTCCTCTGCTAAATTGAAGAGCCCTTTGTCAAAAATATTTCCCTTTGGCAAAGAACTGGAGACTGAATCCAACTGCCATTGAAGTCAATGGGGAGCTATCTTCATTGACTTCAACAGGTGTTAGGCTAGGGTGGACCATGTTGGGGGTGACTCCACCACGATGAATGGCAGTAATAGAGAGTGCTGCTTTTTCCAATAGCAGAGTAACCCAGAATGTACTTCATTGCAGAGATTCCAGCCAGTTTGGGACAATGAGAGAACACGTGGGAGGTCTGGAACGAACGAGTCCAGTGATCTCGCTGCACCTGGAGTCATGGCATATGGATAGGAATGGGATCCACTCAGAACTGCACAAATAATGTGTTTAATTTCTTTTGCATCTCGATTTTCTCTCCCCGTCTTGCCAAGAGTTTCTCTGCTGTAGGTGTAAAGGAAAGAGACCAAACAGAGCATATTAACCACACTAATGCTGCCACCCAAAAATGTGAACTGAAAATGCTTCAGATGTAATTTAACACCAAACAGAAATGAGGAGAGTGAAAGAATTTGTACCAGTAGAATGCAGAGTTGAAAAACATCTGCAGCATCTACCTATAATGATAATACAATCCCTGTCACTTTCTTACTGCAGTGCTCCAAATCAGTTCCAGCGTAGTTTTTTGTGCCCACTCAAAATGTCTTGCTTGTCCTACCAACAAAGGGATGGAATAGCTGAAATTTTAAGTCCTCTGGGAATCTGATCTGTTTTCTAACTCATCTTTCTGCTCAGTGATCCTTCAGTCTGCCTCCCTGACTCTATTCATGGGTCCAGTTGAGTTCACGTACAAGCTATACTGGCTAGGAAAATTGACCAAGAATTCATATACACGTTTCAAAAAGAAGTTGACAAATGAACATGTTATCTTCAGTGCGATCTTTAATGCTAGAAAAGGACAAAGAAAGAATGGGTACAAAGGACCCCATGGAAGGAAGAAAAATAGATTGTAAAAAAAAAAAAAAAAAAGTCAGATGACAGTGTCCAGATCAAGGAACAATCTCTTTTGGGCAACAGGGATAGAATAGGGGTCTGAGTCATCCCTCACACAATACATTCCCGCTCCCTTGCTCTAACAAAAGGCCTGCGAATTAATAAGGAGTTTTCTCAGCATGGAGAATGGGTTCCAAGACAATATACTTCTGTAACAGATGGAAAACATAAGGCTAATCAGACAAGACATATTCATAGAAATCAAATCTAAGGAATCTGCCACCTTGGCAACCTTTCTATTGATAATTTCTTGACCTTTTCCTTCAGAGGGTTTTGCTTACTTCTGTCTATACTGGACTATGTTAATTTGAAGCACCTCGCATTGGCCACCATTGGATGTCAGTAAGCTAGTATGGCCATTTTTACGTTCTTCCAAGGTTCTTGTTACTGAGTATTTCATTTATTTTCTAAATGGGAAAAACACAGAAGCTTTCGGGTGAGGATTGGTAAGCCTTGGTTTGGGGTGGATGAAAGGGCTTCTTATATCTAGGGGGCTGGTGCAGCCTTTTTGGGGGGGCCTGTCTCCCTTCAGACACACAATGGAGATACTGTTGTTCACCTTCAGGCACTAATGTAAGACAAATAATAATAAAGAGGAGGAGTGAGAGCTGGGAATCTCTGACTGACGCAGGCTGAGCAGTTTGCTAGTAGAAGAGGCCACTTCCTCAGGCAGTGATAATCTGCATAGTGGGATGGCTGTGGCTCATCACCCTTGCAGCCATAATCAGAAACAGATACAAAGTTCTCGCTGAGGAGCCAGCCCTTTCTAGGCTGGTCTGTGCTTTCTCAATCAGGGGAGATTCTTCTCAAGAATCCAATTCCCATAGATTTCTGCTGATCAAGTGCCATCAGCCTGATGGAGAAGCAGCAAAGAATCAGAGGCAGCCCTCTGAGTGTGGATGAAGCCACATCCCATGGCAGAAGGACTTGCTAGTCAGACTAATGATGCATCAGTGGAGACAGGATGGGCTGAAGAATGTTTGTGTACTGTCCCATCAATCCTCAGGGCTGAGGCTGATGCCAACATTGTCATCTACCAAATACATCCCATTTATCTTGCACACAGTGCGGCCAGGCTGTGAGTGAGTTTGTTCCAAAGAGAAAGGAGAAAGGAGAGAGAGGAAGAAATCTGAGTCAATAAACACAGGGCTTCTCTTGCTCAGTGCAGCAGGTTGGCAACCAGTGAAAATCCCTTAAGGCAAGTCCTTTCCCACATTCCCATTGGGGCTAGGTCAGTAGCTTCTTGGGATGGGTTGTTTCAAACTTAATGGATTCAGAAACTCTCTGCAAGGCCTTGATAGTCCACTCAGAGCCCAGAGAGTTTAGCGTGGAAGCACTAAGAACATGGTAATAGACCCCCGGAAATGGCTAATGCCCAGGTGGCTAAAATACTAGGCCAGATTCTCCAATGCCCAATTCACTCCCCCTACCTATCTGTGAATCCTATATAAACAAAACAAACAAGGAGTCCTGTGGCACTTTTAAAGACTAACACATTTATTTATCGCATGAGCTTTCATGGGAGAAAATCCCACCTCATCAGACGCTTTGAAGATGGGGAACTTACATCTTCAAAGCATCTGATGAAGTGGGATTTTCTCCCATGAAAGCTCATGCAATAAAGAAATGTGTTAGTCTTTAAAAGTCTTTATGCCTGTTATCTTCTCCTCTGAATCTATAACTCTTGTGCTGTGCATTAGCCAGCGCAGGAGAGAGAGGCAACGTAGCAGTAGCTTATAGTAGGGAATCTGAATCTATGATTGTCACTGTTAATTTATTTACAGTTCCAAGAACTTCTGAGGGAGGGAGCAGTCTTTTTGTCACAACAGATATCAGAAAACATTGAAATTAAAAATATAAAGCCCTTACCTTGCCCGAGGCTGGCTGTGTGCTATTTCTAAATTCAATTTGTTGTTGCTGTTAATTTTGGTTCAGTGAACTTAACTCACGTTTAATGGTATAGTTAATTGCTTAATTGTGAAAGTGACTGCCGCTATCTATCAGCAATATCCTGTATGAGAAGCTTGTGTTTGTAAGAATGAATGTCCCGACACTTCGCACGGCAGGTGTTAATTTGATTGATGTGGATAGGTAGATAGCTACATAAGTATCTATACATGCATTAGTGTCTCACTTTTATACTATTGCTACCTCTTCAGCACCCTTGAATACACGGGGCAAAGTCCTGCCCCTGTTGAAGTCCAAGGCAGCTTTGCCATTGAGTCAAGGCACCCGGGGAGCAAGGATGTTACCCTTGCCAATTATGGCGGCTCTGCTTTGGAACCCTGAATGCAATCTTCCTTCTTAAATTAGGATACAGGAACACGAGGTCTGAAACCAGAGCCAGTCTCCTGGAGCCAGGTGTCTTCAACCACCAGGATCCTCTGTAACTCTTAGGGCTAGATGGTGGGGTTCCACCTCACCTTGCCTTGGTAATAGCCATGCTGGCTTCTTCAATCCATGTAGCAATAAAGCAGGAATGCAAGGGTGCCTCTGTCCTTGGTTACTGGGTGCACCCTCCCACCCTGGTGAGTATTCACCGGGGGGGCTTTAATGCTTTCCTCAATGTAAGGCAATCGAAGAGTATTACTCAGTCCCTGCTCCACAGCCAACTGAGTTACTGGGGCCTGGATCCTGTCCCAGCAGGCACAGTTAATGCAAAGTAAATGCCCTATAAATAATCAAAGGGGAAGAAAGACTCATTAGCCCGACATCTTGTAATAATAATTTTAAATGAACGTATAATTTATAGAGAGACTACTTAGAAGACAGGGCCTTTAACAATAATGTATGTGTTCAGATAATGATAGCTCCTATAGGCATGCCAAGGAGGCTGCGGCGTTCTCCCAGCATCAGACTTAGGTGAGACAAATGAAGTGGAGGGTGGGCTGCAAGGCCAGGAAGGACATGAAGGTAGGAGATCTCTCCCTGCTCGGACACATGGAATGTTCATAATAGCAATGTCTCAAGTTTCCCATGCACATGCACCTGCTCCGTGACCATGGAAATGTTACAGCCCAAATACTAGCGAAAGGCTGGCAACCAGTACAATCTGCCTGACTCTTTAACAGGCAGGAGCTTTGAGCTTCAAATTCAGACACAAGTTTTGGATTAGGACTGGAGTTTGTTCCAGCATTGACAGTTCTCAGGATCTTACCATGAAACTCACGGTATGTGGCAGGTTGTGTGAAATCCTCAAATGCTGGAATCAAGGGATCATGAGACTCTCAGCTTTTGTTTATAGAGGTTCCAGCCCTTGTGATAGGGGAGAAAAGTTTGGGAACAGGCAGCCTTAGGGCTCAGAATCCAGAAAGCTAAAAGAAAAGGCACTCAACATGCTTTCATTGGTGTAAAAATCATCCCTAGTGTCATGATCTGGGGATGCGGGACTTGTAATTTTGGAACACTTGAAGTTGTTAATCCTAATTCACATGCCTGAGAGCAATAGCACATACACACAGCCAAAACGGTCTAGTTTGTGCCTGGCATGCTAGATATTCATCCTGGTTTGCCATGAGCTAAATATATATGTAGACAAGCCCTGAGACTGTGATGTGCAGCAATGAGGTCTGAAAACTTCACCAGGAGAGTTCCCTATTTTATAGGGCCAAAGGGGGACTAAAAAGTCAAGATGTCTCCCAGGAGCTTGGGAGACCTGGATGCAGTTCCCTGCTCCAGTGCAGGTTTCCTTTGTGATCTTAGGCAAAGCACTTAACTCTAGATCTGCAAAGATGTATAGATGCCATTGAAATCAGTGGAAGTTAGGGGCCTCAGTACCTTTAAAAATCTGGCCCAGTGTGCTTCAGTTCCCCTCTGTAAAATGGATTCTATTATGCTAGCATTTCACAGTCAACTAGCATCTTGTGGGGATGTTGGGAAGGTGCAGACATGGATGGTTGGGAGGCACTCAGATACTGTGGTGATGAGGCCAGATAAGCAAGATAGAAAGGGAAGTTCTGGGCATTTGCAAACAACATGGTTCGGCAAAGAGGAGGAAGACAAGGTACACGAGCAGCTACACTCTAGTTGGAGCAACCTTTAAAAAACAAAAGCCTTTCTTTACCCTGAGTTGTAGAGTGCCATTTTTGACCTACCGGTATATGCAATCTTAATAGCTTCTTATTACAACCAGCTAGGGTACCTCATTCAGGTCCAGCAAAGCTCTTCCTTCCAACTGCATCCCAGGGGAGACAACCTCATGAAACCTAACAGAGCAGGTGGGATTAGCAGTTGGGTTTCTCTTTGTCTGGTGCAGCAGCATGGTACCACATGCGAGCCAGGAAACAAGGGAAGTTCTCACATATTGCGGGTGTTCTCCCCCTGCATAGCATCTCCCTGGGGAGCAGCCAGAGATAAACCTCAGCCTCAGTTTCTCATTCCATCATTAGAGTTATTTCTGTGGAACTGGATAATGATGAGCTGACTCACAGCTTTGCTAGACTAGAGAATGGGGTGATTGCCGCAGTTTCATAGTTCAATAACTCCCAGGAGTGAATGTGAGCTGGAACTGGAAAGCAGAGGTGGATCTTCTTCAAATAATCTACCAGGCAAGTTGCTTTTTAGTGCCTGTTCATTTCCTTCTTTGGGTTTATTCCATTCCCTAAGGAAGGGTGGCAGGTCTGAGCCAAAACCTAATAATAAGCTCCTAAAATAAGGAAAAGGCCTGATGAGTCTCAGAGAAGAAGGGACCAGCTCATCGTAAATGCAGCGAGTAAAGCAAAGTATCAGGCAGCAATTAGCCAACTTGCAATAACTCTGCAAACTACTCTCACCAGCTCCTGCAGAATGGGGTCTTCTTGGCTATGTCTGCACTTAACAGTTAAGTCGACTTAAATTGGCTACACTTTAAGTCGACCTTGGTATGTCGACTTAGCAGAGATAGCCATTACACTGGCTTTAAGTCGACTTAATAAAGTTGACTGAGCACTAATCCCCGTCTGCACTGGCCTTAAGTCGACCTAAAGAGGTGGTATTATTAAGTCGACTTAAGGAAATGCTTAAGTCAACTTAATAAAAACCCAGTGTGGACACAGCTTTGTTCAGGTCGACGTAAGCATCCTTAAGTTGACCTAACATGCCAGTGTAGATGTATCCCTTGATCCCAGAGCCAACTGCTGCTGCATCTTCACAAAGAGCGAACATGGAGGTCAGTGTTTGGGCCTGCCAGGGAGGGTGTGAGTCTGGATTGCCACTGCCCCTGTTGTACTGCAAATCCCGTCCTGCTAGAAGCCAGGAATGCATTTCAAAGTCAAACCTCTGGAGAACAGTTGACTACTATTATGGTAAGGTCAAATTTCTCCTCCATGTACAGCGCATAAACTCCTACACTCCGCAAAATAGCTTCTACCTGAAGTATTGGAGTAATTTGTTCCAAGACTCTCGAAAGCCCCCTAAGCTCCCACAGACGTTGAGCAATGGCAGCAGCTTAGCTTTCATCATGCTAACAAATACTGAGACTGATGTATCAGGGTAAACACGTCAAGCCACTTACCAGAGGACTCTTATCATTTGGAGGCTCAGCATGAGTGATTTTATTAGTGGAGATAGCACCATAATATGCATTTCCTCATCAAGCTCGGACCCCAGATCTGACAGTGTCATTTGTTAATTTTAGTTCCAAGGCCTAAGTTCACCAGCAAGGTCTCCATCGAAAACGGATGCAGTTCTTTCACTCAGAGGCATGTACAGACTCTGTTATATATCTGTCAAGCTGACTGTGAAGCTGGCAATGGGTAATGGAATTCATGGAGAAAAGGTGAGAACTGGACAGACGTTGGGATCCTACTGCAGGGAATGGGTTGATTCCAGATGACAGAGTCTGTACGGGAGTTGCACCAAAGGGTCAGGTCAGAGTCAGAGTGGATGAGGCATGCCATATGAGAAGGTGAATGGGTCAGCTGAAGTCAGGGCGGTAGAGCAGAGTCAGAATGAAGGGCCAGGAACAGGGCAGAGGGACCTAGAACCTGGGGCTGAGAAGCTATATAGCTAGCTCTGCATTTAATTGGCAGTTCATGTATGCAGATTCCTGATTAATTCCATTCTATTCAGGTTCTTATATTGTACCCAATAAGATCAAGGTATCTGAGCACCTAATTCATGAGCTGGATCCTCAGCTGATGCATTGCTCCATTGGCTTCAAAACCATAGGATACCAGGACTTCAATGGAGCAATGCCAATTTGCAACAGATGCCATCTGGGCCAGCATACAGAGGCACGGTAATAAGTGTAGATTTCAGTGATCACATATTTTAAATTTGGGTCCTAGCCCTTACAAACCCAAGGATGGAGCCTCGGAGTAAAATTCTCAAAAGCACCTGAATGTCATTGAAAATCAAAGGGACCATGGCACCTACAACACCTAGACACTTGGACTACGTCTACACTGGCAATTTAAGTCAACTTAAGAAGGCTTAAGTCAACTTAAATTAAGCCATGTCCACACTAGGCTTTCATTAAGTCAACTTAAGAAATTCTTTAAGTCGACTTAATGAAAGCTTAAGTCGACTTTATAACTACCACTCATTAGGTCAACTTAAGCCTTTAATCGACTCCTTAAGTCGACTTAAGGATGTTGTGGACGTGGAGAAACCCTTAAGTCGACTTTATTAAGTCGACTTAAGGGTGGTTAGGTCAACTTAACAAAGTGGACTAAGTCGACTTAAAGTTAAGTCAACTAAGTCCACTTTGTTAAGTCGACTTTAATAAGGTCGACTTTAAGTTGACTTAAAGTCGCCCTTATTAAATCGACTTAACAAAGTCGACCTAACTTTTCCTAGTGTAGACATAGCCTTGGAAGTTGTATCCCTTTGTCCTTTAAACACCAAGAAGGGACTCTTAGCAGCAAGAATGGATAGTCTTCATTTAGAGTGAGGGGATGCATCAGAGCAATAGAATGAGCTCAGTTCAGATTCTTCTGAGTGGCAGCTAGCCATCTGGGAAGGGTTTCGCACAGAGTGTACCGAGAGGGTTCCTAGCACTCTAGCAGGCAAGACATGGGCGTTAGCACCACTCCAATGTCTTGTCTCAAGGCTGACACTGATAATGTCAGACCTATTGAACTCCTGCCGTTCTGCCACAGATAGGGCAATGCTTTCCCTCATAGCTCATCACAGTACAGGGGGTGGGATCACACCTGAGAAATGAGAGTGCTGTAAAACATTCCCAGCTGCCCACTTCGCACTCTCCAGCCATGACCCTTCTTTTTCTACAGGGGTGATTCCCTCGCTCAGTTCACTTAGCATACCAGCAGCACAGAAGAACAAAGGAGGTAGCACAGTGACCCAGGTACATGCTGCACGTCTCTCTAGTCCTACCCCCAGCAAAGAGATTGTTGTGGTAACTTGCTCTGCCAGGTGCTATCGGAGGGCCAGGAAAGGAACTGGACCATGGCAAAGAATTTCGGGCAATGGAAGATGGTGAAGGCGTGAAGCCCTACTCCACCTAGCTTCAATTCTCAGCATTCCCCTATGCTCTTCTCAGTACTGGAGCTGAACTGACACTGAACCCATTACAATGTTGATGCAACTGTTAAAGAAAAACATTTCACTGACCATCCAGACCCTTTACTTCCTCCATAACCTTAAATCTTTCCTGGCTGTTAGTTGCAGGTGCAAAATTTAACACACATATACCCCCAAAAATGCACACCCATTTAGAAGACAGGTCTGTTCTGAGCACATCCTATAGGGCAGCGATCACAAATCCCTAGGTCTCAGCAGCTATTTAAAATATAATTCATTGCATGCAATTCCATGTCAATACATGTTTGACCTCACCTTCCTCTATGTGCTGTTCCCCAATGTTTGAATCCTAACATCTATTTTGATTTGCTATTACAGTCTGACCTGATCCTATGTCATACACTTCCCTGCATTTCATTTCCTCCCATTCTGTAAGTTCCCCAACTTCAAAGCATCTGACGATTTGGGATTTTCTCCCACAAAAGCTCATGCGATAAATAAATCTGTTAGTCTTTAAAAGTGCCAAAGACTCTGTTTGTTTCTGTGTAAGTTCCTGTTACTTTTTCCTATTGCCCAAGAAGCACAAAAGCTGGCAGGGGACATCCGAATATCTAGCAACCCATGGTATCCTCACTCAGGGACTCGCATCACCACCCAAGATTATCTGAATACTCTGTAATGAAGGGCTAATTAATTATAACAGGCCCTTTCAGCTGTAGATTAAGAGTAGCTACAACATTACTTTATTTGTCCACCCAAAAGCACCTGCCCATGAAAGAAAATAAAGACTATGGGAAGTCAGTTTCATTTCCCATACACTTTGGCCTGCACCCCTCTGGGCTGCAGAACGCCCATTTCTAATCCCTGCGAGCATTTTCTCCTGGGTGACCTGCTCAATGTGTCATGGGAATTCTGACTGCTGGGAACAGGCAGCTGCCACGGTCAGAACTGAGTGGCGCTTATGTTTGTTTATTGGACTGTGTAATCTGTAGTGCCACTTGGATTGCAAGGTCCCTTTCCATTTTTAACCTGCCTCTCCCTCTCTGCCTGGGCCCCCTGTGTTAATTTTTAAAGCACAGGGCAAAGGAGGAGTTTATTTTACAAATGGAGCTGTGATCCGTTTGCTTGTTTGTTTTCCTATTAAAAGCTGCTTAGCATGGGAGCCCACGTAAGAGATTCACAGGAATGCTTCGCGTTGCTGGGGCTTTCCCCTGGTTCTTGCTTCATTTCCATCTAGCTGCCATTAGAGCAGATGCATTTTTGGCCCTTATTCCATCACCAGAGGTTTGTTCAATTCTACAGATGCCTTTCCTGCCACAGCCTAATGAAATAGTCTCCTGTCCCCTTGTGGTCTGAGGGCCTTAGTGGTCCTTGGCACATTTGATGCTATTAGTCCTTAAATCCACAACTAGATAGATGTACTTTAAGGGGGAAGAAATAGACCTGAAGAATTCAGAGAAAATCAGTTTCCTTCTGCTTGAAAAGGATGTTCTACCATAGATAATGGACCTGGCTGGTAATTGCCATATGAATTTCTATAATGCTATTTCCCTGCAGTTCAAAATAAACCTTTTCACACACAGGCCTGGGCAAATTTATAAATAGCCATGCTCTGCCCTCTCTAGAGTTAATGCCTATGAAGTTTTGAGAGCACAGAACAAACTGTAGTGAAATGAAAGCTTACACAGGCTATGAGGGAATCAGTGAGGATTACCCTGTCCATCCTGACTGCTTTCTACTTTAATACACCTACTTAATATTTATACAGCACTTGAGTGTTGAGAGCAGTATGCAGATCCTAACAAGGTAAACCCAACCCATGAGTATGTGAGTAAACATTTATTACTTGCATTTGCAGCTGGGGAAGTTAAGGCAGGTAGGTGAACTGACTAGCCCAAGCTCACACAGGGAGTCAGTGGCAGGGCTCCTGTGGTTTGCAGGGTGCATCCCAACAATGACACCATCTTGCCAGGTGAGGTTGCCGTCATGGACTCAGGATTTGTGGTGATTCAGGGGGGCCAGTACATGGCCTATACTCGGTTGCCACTCAAGACTTTTTTTGGCTCTGTCTTGTGCTGGTCATCTACAAGGGACAAGTTTCCACTTAAGGAAGAGATAGGTACCAGTTCAGGAGACAATGTGTCTGCTGGACAAAGCACTCTCTTCCCAGAAGATGGGGATGGAGATTTGCTCTGATCTTTCATCAGTAGCAGACTTCCCCTATCTCCTTTCCAGCTGGAGGGGAGATGTTTCAGAATCCCCCAGGACAGCTGAGATGTAAGTGACCAACTTTGTGCATCCTCCCCATGCTGGAGGGGGATTTAGCAGTGATGATGGTGTGGAGCAGATGAGTCACGCCTGCAGTTCTGCTCATGCCTCCTTATTAGAGACCTGAACTGCAGTCAGCTGCCACCACGTGCACACCTGTGATTAATGAACCAGTCTCAGGCTCGGGACTCAACAGGGCGATACATAATAATGGCGTTTTGCAGAATGCATGATGGTCAGAAACTGGAAAGAGGTTAACCTCGTGGAAATCCCCCTCCCCTGATCTGAAGGCTAGCCATGCTATGCACTGTGGGGTACTGTTCAAGCAGAGAAAGATTTAATATGATCAAATGACTGGAAGTTGAAACTGCACAAATTCAGACTGGAAAATAAGGTGCACACTTTTAACAGTGAGAGTAATTACCGGTAATCCTTGGAACCATTTACCCAGGGTGGTGGTGGATTATCCATCGCTGACAATTTTAAAATCCAGATTGGATGTTTTTGTGAACGATCTGCTTTAGAAATTCCTTTGGGGCAGTTCTCTGGTCTGTATTGCACAGAGGGTCAGACTGGATGACAACAAGGGCCTTAGAATTGTTGGATCTATGAAAAACCTCCCGTAAGGTTTCATCCAGGGCCCTCCTGGTCCAGAGGCAGAAGTTATAAGAAGTGAACCCACAGGTTGCCTTCCCAGGCTGAGCTTGCTCTGACTCAACTTGCTCTGTACAGACCTCATCCTGGCCTTTGATAGTAGCAGAACATTCAAGTCAGGGTTAAGGATGCTGAATATAAGGAAAAGTATCTTCCTCAGCAGATTTATTTTGAGCCAGTTGAGAGCCCATTCAGTGTACAACTAATCAGGGGTAAAAGTAAGGGGGAATGCACCAGAACACAGTTCCGGGGCCCACAAATTTGAGGGGCCAGAGTTCCGGGGCCCCTAAAAATAGAAAAATCCAGTGGAACGGATTTTCCGCCCTGCCCTGGCTGCTGGCAGGTCCTACGCCCCACCGTTGTTAATCACAATACTTATTGTGTTATGCAGTGTTTGATAGTTTGTGACAATAATTGCTATAGACATAAACACCATATAAAATTATAAATATTTTTATGGGGCGATAACCAATGCATGTGGCACTGAGAAGAGGTTGCAAATGCCTACTGGGCTGGGGTCTGCACGTGCATGAAGGGGGCCCAGACAATATGGGAAGGGGGCCCAAAAATTAGGAGGGTTCCGGGGCCCGTCAAATTATACTTTAACCACTGCAACTAATATGAAGTCTTGTGCAGCCCTTTAAGCACTGCATGGAGCCTAATGAGCATGCCAGCTTCTTCTTGGAGGAGTTTGGCTGACATTAGCAATGGGGCAGTTTCTGCCTCCAAAATCCCTGACCCCTCTGTGCTGGTGTTTTCTGGACACACACACATTGAGAGGCAGAGAGAAATGTGTGATGATGAATCCCCCTCCTTGAAGAATGAGAGAAAATGCTGCAGTCTGGATGCATGCAGTAAAAACCAGCCAAGAGCACACCTCTTGGAAATGGATTTGCATGTGATCTGTGCCCAAGAATCTTGCCAGGAATCTGACTGATGGGAAATAAGGAAATCAGACCGGTAGCGGGATGCGTGCAGTTGCAAACTGCATCGATCTCATTGGCTTGTTTATATACGTATTCTCTTCCAGGTGACTCTGAGTGCTGGGTTCTGTGTGTGAGTCTGACTGGTGCTTGGGCACTTAGAACGGAGCAGCTGTATCTGTGAGCAGAGTGGCTTTTTATTGGGTGTCTAGACATGACACAAGTCATTACAGCATCCTGCATGGCGCGACTGCCTGACAGGCCCTGCTGACATTCTGAGACTGAAGGGAGGCACTTGATTAATGATAAGAGCTACAAATTGTGTGGAAGTGGCTCAGTTCATCTCAGGAAGGGTCTCAGCACTGGAGCTCCTATAATATCTTGGGGATCTGAGTCTAGAGGCTTGTCTACAGGGGAGATATCACAGAAAATTATTCCAAATTGACTTTTAAAGTAATTCAAATTAAATGGTAGTAAATCCCTGCATGGAACCTTTCATTCAGAATTAGAGTAGCCTTATTTCGGTATAGTTTCCAGTGGAGTAAACTAATTCAGAATAAAGAACTTCTATTCTGGAATAAGAGTGACCACACATGGAGTTATTCAGCAGTAATTAATCTACTTTAAATTCACACCCTACCTTATTCCAGATTAATTTTTATGTGTAGACAAACTCTAGATTGATGCCACAAATGTCTGTAGCCTAGAACAAAACCTCCAGGAGTGTCCAGATGAGCCTTTACAGGGGTTTAAACTACCTTAAGCTAGTGGGCTATAAATTAACGCTCAGTAAAAATCCTCTGTGTAGCCTTCTTCTTTGGGTAGCTCAGAATTCCTCCTTTCTTGTGCTTTGTTTTATTCTGCAGGAAGCTGCAGATTGACATGCAGAGCAGACAGAAAGACTTAACACTGCACTCAGTTGCTGCTCAAAAATTTAGCAAAGGGCTGGAAACATGCAAACAAATGGGGACATATCATTTAGCAACATGAATAAAACCTACTGGGGTGGCCACAAACTCCATTGTGTTTTCCTGGGTTCTCCAGTTCACTTTACCTACACAGAGTGCTTTGCAAGGCATGGCATGTTATGTTAGGCAGAGATGGATCTTCTTTCTTCCAGTTCCTCCCTCTTCTACCTGCCGCATTTGGATTTCAGCCTGGTAAATATCAGCTGTATTAAACTTCCAGGCTGACTGTTCAATAAATAATTTATCTGTTTTACAGTGTAAGAAACGGGCTGAAAAGCCGGATAGAATCTTCTGGCAAAAGAAGGAACCAAATGTCAGAGTTTCACAGGATGGGGATTTAGAACCAGGGATGGGAGGGATCCCTAGGGGGAGGGGACTTGGGACCAATTCTGGCATTCCAGACTGCCCTGACTACATCCTTGTGCAGCATCCTCTCCTTACAGTAAGCACTGCACTAGCCTCAAAAGTACCTGCAGTCAAGTCCCTGTCTGGCACCAGTTTTTTCAACAAATTCACTGCTTGGGTCATCATTAGTAATTGAATCTAGGACCCTCTTGATTCCACTGGCGCTAAAGGAAGAAAGTACATTAGCAGGAAGCGCCAGCAGGGTATTAGCCACCAGTGGGGGATGCAGCACATGCTTTGCCAGTCAGTTATGTCTGTTGTTGTGTTTTCTGCAGTGGAGAAAGGAATTATATAAGGGAGTCAGAGGAAAGGAGAGAAATAACTTGATTCTGGTTAGGCACAGTTGGGCCTAGCCACAGGTTTTCCTGCACTGCTGCTTCTGAATAGGACAGCCCCCAACTCTGTTCCCCAAAGCCCTCCCCTCTCCTGAAAATCCCTCCTGGAAACCCACCTTTTTCTGTGTCACCTGCAAGATGAATGCTAATATTAAAAAATACATCTATATGTGTACATTGAATGGAACAGGGCACATCTGCCTGAAATTTAAGCAGACTGACAGGGTAAGTCCCTAAACCACTTAGGAAAATTTTACTCATTGTCATTAAGCAGAATGATCTCGTGGTTAAGGCACTGGACCAGGACTCGAGAGAGATCCTGGTTCTGCTACACCCTTCTCTGGTCTCTGGGGTGAGCCACTGAATCCTTGAATGCCTAAGTCCTATAAAGTGGGGATAAAAAATCCTTTCTTTCGTTCTCTTTTTGCAGTGCGAGCTCCTCGGGGCAGAGCCTGTTGATTCGTACTGTGTCTAGTGTGGTGGAGCCTCTAGTGACTTCTGTAATACAAGTATTCACACTCATAACAGGATGGGTCAGTGTGGGCTGGGCGTTCAGCACTTAACTTAGCGTGGTGGTTAGGCAGCAGGATAAGTAGATGTTGGCCTTGGAGAAATGTGGCCTGAAACTGGATTTTGAGGTGGTTGAAAAGAAAAAAAACCCTCTAGTTCCTTAATGAAGGGCCAGTGTGACCTGGCAATTAGTCTGAGGACAGGCTGAGGCCCAATTAAGATAAACAGTCCCATGTAATGGAAATGGTAATGTGCCCAGTAGAAGCAGTCTGAGTTATGCTCTCAATTTTCTTTATGCCTGATGGATTTGAAGTAAGTTCAGAACGGGTCAAGTGGTTGACTTTTCATTTGCTGATCTCACGCAAAGTCCTTCCATCCATCTCTCCCCTTCTGTCTGTTCCAGGGACCCATCTCTTGCTCTTCCACTGTCAACATCACTCTGTCAGTCGGTCCCATGCAGAATTCCCCCTCCATTCATCCACCCTGCAAAGGGAACCTCAGATCAAATCTAAGGGATGTCAGGCAGCAACCCTCTAGCACAATTCTAGGACATGTCATTCCCCGTTGCCTTTGCAGTTCATTTTCCACTTGGTGTTTCTCAGGCATTTCCCTTTTGCATTAATCAATTCAGACCCAAAATGAGTGAAAAATCAACGCCCAACCTTTGTTAATATTTTCTACAGCTCACTGCCTGCAAGCCACACTCCACTCCATGCAATGCGTGGGAGTGGGGAGTTCTGAAGCCATTGCAATGCAACAGAGAATTTCAGGGCTGGCAGTGCAGTCTTGGCAACCAGAGGTACCGTAATTGCCGAGCGCATTGTCTAGCAGGATGCAGACCAGTTGTATGACAGCATGTTGCAGTCATTGTAGCAGCAGCAGCAGCAGTGAGTAATGATGACTTGTGTATGGCATTTACATGCCCAAAGTGCTGGTAAATGCACGGCCTTGCTCCAGCTGTTCAAAAGGGCAAGTGGGGTGGCAAGAAAAATGAAATAAAGATGAATAAGAATCCAGAGCTGCTGGATTCAAAGGGAAGTATGACTGTGTGACACCCAAGGAATAACCCTTCTTCCAAAAAAGGCCCTGACTTGCTGCACCCACGAGACCCAAAATACTCCCTTTTCCCGTGGTCACAAATCATCTTGCAGTGGGACTTTCCCCCAGCCTGAGAGGAGGGCCACATGTTGGAAAGGGGCACTTGATGCAGACAGATGTCTGCCATCTGACTTCCTTCCCCTCTCTACCGCACCTTTCATCTCCCTGGGCTCCACCCAAGTCACACGCCTGACTGCTTCTCCCTTGGCCTCCTTCGCGCATGCCCAGATTTCTGCCTCCTTTCAGGATGCCCCATCCAGCTGTGCATGCCAGGCTGAATTTGTATGGTTCTAGCTTCTTAACCAAAATGTCACGTGATGCCAAGTCAAATGTCTGATGGAAGTGTTTCACACCAATGCTATTACCTTCAGCAACCAAACCAGTTAGGACTGAATGGAAGGGTAGCTGAGAGCAGGTGAGGCAGTTCTCTTCTTCTCCTCACCCCGGGCACTGTTCTCTGCAGATGTAATCAGTCCCATGTGGCACCAGCCTTTCCTAAATTGTTGGACTGTCCCTACCTAGCCATGACGGCATTAAAATTACAGTACAACACTGCTGCTTCCTAGTCCACAACACTGCCGCTACCAAAGGCCTGGCAGAGATCGCCACCACACTAGCATAGGAGAACTGTAAGACAGAAATGACTTTGGCCCCCTTGTAAGTTCAGAGATTGTTTTCATTGCTGCTCTTCACATATTAAGATGCACAGGATATTTGGGGAGGGCCTGGGAAAGATTTAACTGAGAAATAAATCAGGTGAGTCATTCTAAGATTATGGGGCTGGGAACTGGAGTCATAGAAGTTCAAACTGAAAATGAGGTGCCAGTTTTGAGCTGGCACAGCTTATCAAGGGACATGTAGTATCGGCCAGCAATTGGAGGCTTAAAATCAGCCACAAGCTATGAGCTAGATGCAGCAGTCCCTGGCCTGTGCTATACCAGAGGTCAGAGACTAAGTTAGTAACGATGATCCCTATTGGTCTCAAACTCTGTGGCTATATCTACACTTGGCCAAATAAGTCGACTTTGCTAAGTCGACTTAGCATGTCCACATTCAAAAATTAAGTCAACTTAAAGGGGACCTTGCCAAATCGACTTAGAGTGTCCACACTGGATGCCTAAATCGACTTCTAGGGACTAGGTGGACCTGGGACTGGTCCACAGTGGCGGGAGGGGCACCCCTTGCCAAGTGCCAGGGGGCTCAGCATTTGCCCCATTGTACCTGGGTACAATGGGGGCTGAGCAGGACAGGGACACTGGCAGGGCATAGGACGGAGTGGGCAGGGCTGTGTCCTGCCCTGTGAGGGGGCACGCCAGGCTCTGTCTGTACCAGCCATCCTGGCAGGGAGGGCAATGGGGGAGCCCTGGAGCCCTTAAGTCTACTTTAAGTCGACTTAGGGCTACTCTGTGTCCACACCAGCTAAGTCGACTTTATAAAGTCCACTTAGCCAGTAAAGTTTACTTTAAATGAGGTTTTTATAAAGTAGCTTATGTCAATTTAAGGAAATTGTAGTGTGGATGCAGATTAAATTAAGTCGACTTAAGCAAGCTTAAGTCGATTTAATTTGTAAGTGTAGACACACCCTGTGAGTTTATGGGCTGTATCTTCACTGCAATTAGATCCCTGTGGCTGGCCTCTGCCAGCTGACTTGGGCTCAGAGCCTGTGAGGTAGGTGTGTCCCAGAGCTTGGACTGGAGCCAGAGCCCCAGCATCTACTCCATTATCACCGCAACTAAACAGCCCTTTAGCTTGAGCCAGCTGGCACTGGCCTGCCATAGATGTCTAATTGCAGGGTAGACATATCCATCGTGGGGTGCTTTAAGCACTGTGAGAGAGCAGGGGAGTGTGAGGCATCTGGGCAGTGGAGAGTCCTGGGATGGGGAGCCTGCTTCTCCGAATGTAGTATTTCTTGTTCACTGAGGCAGGTTTCCAAATCACAGAATCATGGAAGATGAGGGTTAGAAGGGACCTCAGGAGGTCATCTAGTCCAACCCCCTGCTAAAAGCAGGAGCACTCCCACTAAATCATCCCAGCCAGGGTTTCGTCTAACCGGACCTTAAATATCTCCAAAGACGGATATTCCACCACCTCCCTAGGTAACCCATTCCAATGCTTCACCACCCTCCTAGTGAGAAAGCTTTTCCTAATATCCAACTAGACCACCCCTACTTCAACTTCAGACCATTGCTCCTAGTTCTGTCATCTGCCATCACTGAGAAGTCTAGCTCCATTCTCTCCTTTCAGGTAATTGAAGGTTGCTATCAAATCCCCCCTCACTCTTTTCTTCTGCGGACTAAACAAGCCTAGCTCCCTCAGCCTCTCCTCATAAGTCACATGCCCCAGTATCATAATCATTTTTGTTGTTCTCTTCTGGATTTTCACCAGTTTGTCCACATTCTCCCTGTAGTGGGTGGCCAAAAACTGGACACAATACTCCAGATGTGGCCTCAGCAGTGCTGAATAGAGGGGAATAACTTATTTATTTAACAACCAGGAATAATATATGAACAGTCCTAAGGCTGCTGTACCTCAGTCTGGTTACATCTTCTGTCTCAGACATTACAGCTGGCTCCTGTCTCTGCCTGGGAGTCAGCAAGAACTGTGGCCTGACATGGTGCCCTGTGAGATGTGGGCCAGCGTTATGCTTGCTGGAGTGCAAACCTTTAGAGCAGCGAGGTCACTGGTGTGAGTCTGAGCCAGGCCACTCATCTCTGAAAGTTGCTCCCCATCTGATGGCTCTTCGGTAGTCTATGTGAAATTGGAACACACTTCAAAACACAGACTCTGCCCTTTGAAAATGCAGGCTTCTTTAATATCTCAGTCAGTATAAACAGGACGTGCCTGTAACACAGACTAGATACTCAAGAGTCTGTGTGAAAACAGAGCTCCAAACAAAATGTCCCCCACAAACCACAGCTGCCCCAGCCAGTAAGGGTGTGGAGTGTCTTAAAAAAGACTCCTCTCTGGGGACTACACTGGGGGAGGGAGGCTGACAAAATCTTTCAACCTCTCTGCACTCCCTTTTCTGGCTCTGTGCGCTCCTTTTTGTGTAAGCGTGACATACCTCCCCTCTCCTTGCAACTTTAAATATTATCCCAACACTTCCAGCATTAAAGGTGAATCTTTCCTGGTTGTAAAACTTTTACTTAGTTTCAGCATGAACAAATCTTTCACTGCCTAAGGACCCAGATTTCTGGGGCCATGAGTTCAATTTTGTATCATAAAGGTACTGGGTAATGACTGAGGTACAATTATACTTCAAATAAGGTCTGAAGTCATGCTGCATTGGAAGCTATCCCCCAGGTGATCTACATTCCTTTTGTAAAAAACCAACAAGGTCCTGTGGCACTTTTAAAGACTAACAGATTTATTTATCACATGAGCTTTCGTGGGAGAAAATCCCACTTCATCAGACGCTTTGAAGATGCTCATGCAATATATAAATCTGTTAGTCTTTAAAAGTGGCACAGGACTCTTGTTTTTCTGCAATAGACTAACACGGCTACCTCTTTGGAACTTGATTCCTTGTATAGACATTTAACTCATAATGAAGCGATTTACCCAGCAAGAGTAACAAGTTTAAAATAAACATAAGGAAGTACAATTCCAAAGGGGTAGCCGTGTACAGTATTTCTTCACCCAGCGCACACTCAAGCTGTGGAACTCTTTGCTAGGGATGTTGTGAATTCCAAAAGTATAATAGGTTCCAAAACATGAGATAAATTTGTGGGGGATAAGTCCATCAGAGGCTATTATCCAAGATGGTCAGGGATGCAACCCCATGCTCAAGATGTCCTTAATCCATTGACTATAAAAAGCTGGGATTGTCCTGTTCTGTTCATTCCCCCTGATGTATCTGGCACCAGCCACTGAATGAACTCAGGAAACTGGATTAGATGAACCACTGGTCAGCGCCATTTTGGCCATTCTTATGTTCTTATCTTGTCCAATCCATGTGATGTGCCCTGATGCACATCTTTATTTGGAGGGCATGGCGAAGAACTGAATAAGGAGTCCTGGCATGTTATGAAATATCCAAGAGTAAGGAAGGAGATCTGGATTCAGTGGCTGGTTTCTGGTTATAGGTTGGAATGACTATAAGAAGCATTTTCCAAAGGGGTAGCCGTGTTAGTCTATTGTAGAAAGACAACAGAGTCTTGTGGCACTTTTAAAGACTAACAGATTTATTAATCGCATGAGCTTTCGTGGGAGAAAATCCCACTTCGTCAGACTTTCCTATCTTCAAAGCGTCTGACGAAGTGGGATTTTCTCCCACGAAAGCTCATGCGATTAATAAATCTGTTAGTCTTTAAAAGTGCCACAAGACTCTGTTGTCTATAAGAAGCAGAAACTCTTCCAAATAAATTTGGTTTGTGGGGGTATAGTTGCTAAATTAGCAATGCTCCAGTACCATATGATTTTTAGAAGACAACACTAAACTGAGATTTTTGTATGCCGTTCTTTACTGAACACGACTGCATGAAATGTGCTTTTTGTCAGTGACTGAAAGAACCAAGCGAAGTGACTTATTCAGCTGGCAAAGGTGTCGTTTCAGAACCCATGTCACTAGAAGATGATCACCTTTTTAACTCCCAGATCAATACAGCTCACACAATATTCTTCTGAAGCAACAGTGCCACCTAGTGGCTAGAGGATCTGAGCCCACGGTTTCTTCCCTCCGGCATTCGCGGGGTGGATCCCTGCCACTTATCTTTGAAGTCAGTATCCGAGTGACTGTCAGTTTCCTGCAGGGCTGGTAATTGGCCTTTAATACAGATGTTCACAGCTGTAGAAAAGATAATACCAAGATCCCTCCAGAAGCCACTCTTGTTGCCTGTTTAGTATAACTAAAGCTACGTTGTTAATTTCTTTGGGGAGACAGGAACAAAAAGGGACAATGCAACGTACTCTATCTCCATAGGTATCAGCATGGCAGGGCTAATTTTTCACTGCAGGTTTCAATCATCCAAACGGAGTTTGTTTAGTGTCACAGGCAATTAGCCCCCTAACTCCACTCTGTTCTTCTCTCCTCCCCTTCCCAACCTTTGCATAGCTCACTGAGCATCCCCAGCCTTCTTTTGATGCCTCCTGCGGCTCATCTGCTAGAGTTTACCCAAAAGAACAAACAAGGAGATTGTGTATCAATCAGCAACCAAATCATGCCAAGAAAAATCCAGATGGCCCACCTAAACAGATCCACACGCAGAGATATATTTGCCACTGTTCTAGCTAGCTCCACCAAAAGGTGGCATGGCTGCGCTCACTCAGCCGATATCCCCAAGACCCGTGTTGACATTTATAGACAATTGCGCCATGAATATCCCAAAATACAACAAACAAGGAGTTCTGGGGCATTTTTAAAGACTAACACATTTATTTATCGCATGAGCTTTTGTGGGAGAAAATGCAATAAATAAATGTGTTAGTCCTTAAAAGTGACACAAGACTCCTTGTTTGTTTTGCTGAACTAGACTGCCACAGCTACCCCTCTGGAATGACACATAATGCTTCTCCAGTTAAAATGCCCACAGCTCTGATCTCTGGAGGCTATGCTGGAGGGTTTCCTTCATTTGGAATAACACGAATTATTTACTTTTTAATGTGTATTGCTTGGCGTGGCGGGGGAGCATTTGAAGCCCCAGGAGGTAAATGGTCTTATAAAGATACAAAGATATGGAGGTTATCTAGCTTTCCAGACCCCTGCTGGGATCTGGGGGTGGGGGATGGGGCATTAATCTCCAGATTTTAATTGTTTGCCTGAATGGCTTCCTCACTCTCCACACACACACACACACACACACACACACACACACACACACACACACA
>ML685896.1:3177424-3195457 GCA_007922175.1 Pelusios castaneus
ACACACACACACACACACACACACACACACACACACACACACACACAACTCTGGCATGGTCAACACACACACAAAACATACCCCTTCCTCCTGTCCAATTTAAATCAGAATTCTTCTGGTCCTAGGGCAGGAATTACTAAAATTGGGCTGCTGGTGTCTCACTGTTTTATTGGCCGCTGTGCTGGTTCATCTTATGTCACAGCGATGCAGTACTTCAGGATCAAAGCATTTACTACTGATATAGCTCTTGCTAGTACACATGCTGCATTCTGTTACCTTTGCCAAAAAACCCCAAACCGGTTATTGTGGATAGAATAGAATCATAGAAACTGACAGGTGCTTGTCTAACCTGCTCTTGAACACTTCCAATGATGGAGATTCCACAACCTGCCTAGGGAACTTATTCCAGTGGTTAATCACCCTGACAGTTAGGAATTTTTTCCTAATGTCCAACCTAAACCTCCCTTGCCGTAATCTAAGTCCATTGCTTCTTGTCCTATCAATGGCAGTTAAGGAGAACAATTTTTCTCCCTCCTCATAACAACCTTTTAGGTACTTGAAAACAGTTATCATGTCCCCCCCTTAGTCTCCCCTTTTCCAGACTAAACAAACCCAGCTTTTTCAATCTTCCCTCATAAGTCAAGTGTTCCAGACTTTTAATCATTCTTGTTGCTCTTCTCTGGACTTTCTCCAATTTGCCCACATCTTTCCTGAAATGAGGTGCCCAGAACTGGACACAATACTCCAGTTGAGGCCTAATCAGGGTGGAGTAGAGCGGAAGAATTACTTCTTGTGTCATACTTACAATACTCCTGTTAATACATCCTAGGCAGTCATTGCCCATTTTGTACCTGTGCAATGGATTGTTCTTTCCTAAGTGAGTACTTTGCATTTGTCTTTATTGAATTTCATTCTATTTATCTCAGACCATTTCACCAAGTTGTCCAAATCATTTTGAACTGTGATCTTATTCTCCAAAGCACTTGCAACCCCTCCCAGCTTGGTCTCATCCTCCAACTTTCTATGTGTACTCTGTATGCCATCATCTAAATCATTGATGAAAATATTGAACGGAACCAGACCCTGAATCAATCCCTGCAATACCCTGCTTGTTGTGCCCTTCCAGCATGACTGTGAACCATTGATAACTACTCTTTGGGAACCATTATCCAACACGTTTTGGAAATAACCATTTCCCTTCTCATTCTACATTTGTAATAGGTTTCTTGTTAACGAAGATTCCCAAATGCTGGAGTACTGCCTAGATATATGATGAACTGAATAAAGTTCAGCCTGTATGTGTATTGGAGTGACTGGAGAGCTGCCTATCTGTATATCAGACTGTCTGCAATTCTGCCTACATTTCTAATTGGCCCATTGGAACATTGTCTGCATTTTACATATTACCAACTAAAGCAATTATTGCATCTTATGTTGGACTGAGGAGAGCAATAGCTGCAGCTTATATTGGATTGGCCAAAATACAGTCTTCTTTTATGCCAAAATCACTGAACATAGGTTACATTTTACACTGGACCAACCAGACACTGTCTACATTTTAATTAAGCATTCTCTGTGGGCCCATCATCAGAATATTGTCTATGTTTTCTATCGGACTCAAGGCAAAGACTTAAAAGTGCAAAAGATCTTTTGGGCTCTTGACCAAGTTGCTTTGGCAAGGAAGAAGGCCTGTGCTGATCTGTACCCTACAATGCATGTTCTAGTATTATTTCCGGTCTAGTCTTAAATGATCCAGGCAATGGAATTCCCAATAATTTCCTTCGGAAAATAATTCCACACACTGATCCATTTTTCAGGAATAATTCTACATCCAGTTGTGTTATCTGCATTTTTTGAAGAATGTTAAAAATTTAGAGAAGGTGCAGAGTAGAGCTAGAAAATTTTTTTTGAGAGCTGGAGAAAATGCCTAACAGTGAAATACTTAAGGAGCTAAATCTGTTTATCTTATCAAAAAGATCTAATGGTGGCCTGTTTGTGGGGTACCAGTCCTTTCATAGAGCGAAAATGTAAGCTATTAAAGGGCTTTTCAATCTAGCAGAGAAAGACAAAACAGGACCCAATGGATGGAAATTAAAAATGTGTGCCTTATTTCTAAAATGAAGGGCTGGTTTTCATAGTGAGGGTGATTAATTGAGAACAAACTATCAAGGGAAGTGGTGGCTTCTCCATTTCTTGAAGTCTTCAAACGAGAACTGTAGATGCTTTTCTGGAAATTTTGCTTTGGGATCAATACAGGATTAACTGGGTGAAAATCTGTGGCCTATGCTATACTGGAGGTCAAACTAGATGATCTTCTGGCCTTAAAATCTATGAATCTTTCTTGATATTCATCCTAAATTGTTTCCTTCTTTACTTCCTTCTGTTAGTCCTAGTTAGCTCACCCCACACATATTCTTTGGTTATGTCTACAATAGCAATTTAGGTTGACTTAAGGACCTTTAAGTCAACCTAAATTACTCCCTGTCTACACCAGACTTTCATTAAGTCGACTTAAGAAATCCTTAAGTCTACTTAATGAAAGCTTAAGTTGACCTAATAAGAACTGCCCATTAGTTCGACTTAAGGAGTTGACTTAAGGCTTAAGTCTACTTCAGGACAGTGTGGCTGGGGAATGGCCCTTAAGCCGACTTTATTAAGTCGACTTAAGGGCAGTTAGGTCGATTTAACAAGATTGGCTTTAAGTTGACTTAAAGTCGACAACTTTTTCTAGTGTAGACATAGCCTTTGATTCACTCCAAATAGCACATCTTTCTCTTTAGTGTTAACAATAGTTAGTATTGACAGCTCCTAGAACCCTCCTATGATTCTGTGACACCCTTCTGATATTGACAGATTCTCATTGCATCTTCCTCTTACTGGCTACTGGTCTTCACCACACCACTTTCTCAGAGTGAATTTTCAGACAACCAGTCAAAGTCATTCATGATACGTATTTGTGTGAGAGAATAATGTGCTGGCTCAGTAGTAAATCTGTTTTTTTCATATCCCCTACTATTTATTTATGTTAAGACCTGGACACAAAACTCAACCCTTGAAGATAATTGATGATTATCCTCTTTATAGTTTCTGATATGGAACAGAAACTCATCCATGCCCCTCCCTACACAGAGGAGCTTACCATAGCCCAAACACCCTCCCAAACTGGGCCATAACTAACCTCTTTCCTCCCCCAGGACATAGATTAGCTCGTTGGATATGAATTGCAAAGGGCATTTAGATGCCATAGCAGCAAGTAGTTATCATGGTGGCAGGCATCTTGCCTAAGATACTGATTAACTTTCCATTGATTAACTTTCCATAAGCAACCCAACGTGGTTAAACTTCCCATGGGTCAGTCTGAGACATGCAAGGCAGGGGAGCTGATTGAAGGCTGGTGATAGAGCCAGAACTGGTGGGGAGATATGTTTCATTTATCGTATAAAATTTCAAAGAAAATGAAAATCGCTCAGGCCATTTTTCAGTTTTCTGCCAGAAGTTCTGGTTTCCAGTTGCTGAAAACTGTTTTGTTTTTTTTCTCCAACATTTAGTCTTTCAAAGAAAACCTGAAAAACATTGACCACAATGTACATTTCCTTACAAAAAATGTCCATTTAATCAGAACCCCAATTTTCATCTCAAAAAATTGTTTGGAGCAGCTGTAGTTAGAACCCCCCCCCCCCCAGAAGATGTCCTGCTATTCTCCCTGTCTCATATAAAAGTCACCTTTCTGATTCTGTTATTGAGGAGGCAACCTCAGTGCGGCAGGTGTTCTGAGCGGAATGAAGGATTTTAGCCAGTGGAGATTTTAGGGAAACAAAGTCTCATCCTTGTCTCTGTCTTGACAAACCACGATTTGCCTGGGGAATATTTTATATTTTCATAATGTGCATGAAGTCTGCTGGTTAGGAGAAGGCTTGTTTTATTCTCCCTTTTTAACATAGTGTCTTCTCTCTGTTTCTCTCGGTTTTTAAGCACACGCAACAGATGGGGCTGTGAAGTGGATCAGAAGGCACTGAGCAGCAATCATTAATCTTCATTCTTGCAAACCAGCCAGAACCCAGGCGCACATAAGGAGCCAGGGCTGGAGAGCAGACTGCTGAGTTCCCAGCCACTACTGAGTATTTGGCCAAGTCCAAAGATTCAAGTGTGAGAGAATAAGAGGGAAGAGAGACAGGTTTTGGAATGATAGCATGATGTAAGTTCGTACATATGATGATGGTGGCTGGCACCAAAGACACTCGGGTGAACTGGAGTTGGCTGTGCCTGACAGCTGGTGTTTCTGGCTTCTCCAGAGAATCAGTTTGCAATGACTGCAATGAAACCCTTTCAGTAGCTCAAGTGAGCTTCCTATCTCTTCCTGCTGCCCAAGGAACCAGAAGTGAGGGCTTGCGTTCCTTGTTATATCTGGGCCTTTAGGGGACTCATCCAGTCCACCAATTGTCTTGGCTGTGACATGCACAGGATCAGGTCCCTACAGCATAACAAGAAAATTATTGTGCATCAAAAGTTAGCTGTACAGATTATGGGGGCGGAGGCTAAGCTAACAAACATGGGAAAAGGGCCCTTTACACACAGGTTTTTAAAGCTTTCAGACACATGTGTGATGGAGGCAAGGATCATTTTCCCTTTTTTACAGATGGGGAAACTGAGTCCCAGAAGAGTGATGTGACCGACTACAGGTCTCACAGTGTGTCAGTGTCAAAGGATTCAAGAGCCCTTTCTCCCAGCCCCTAAATGATACTCACTTCTAGCATTGCTTCTACATGTTAGCTAGCTCAGTGATACATCTGGGCAGCCCTCCCACACTGCCTTGGTCATAAATATCTCATTCAACACAATGCCATTCAACACGACGTTGGCAGCTCAGAATTAGACTAGAGTTAAACACCTTATCTCCAGATGCCCAGATCCTATGGTGCTCTGGCCATATCACTAGAATGATAGATTCAGTAACTAGCAGTGGTCATTCATGGGCTCATAATGGAGTCTGGTTACTTAGAACAGAGACCACAGCTGATGCATACCACCTTGTATTCCCTTCTGATCCTTAGTCTCCTAGGTTATGTCTACACTAGGAAAAGTTAGGTCAACTTTGTTAAGTTGACTTAATAAGGTCAACTTTAAGTCGACTTAAAGTCGACCTTATTAAAGTCGACTTAACAAAGTGGACTAAGTTGACTTAACTTTAAATCAACTTAGTCCACTTTGTTAAGTCAACCTAACCACCCTTAAGTCGACTTAATAAAGTCAACTTAAGGGTTACTACACGTTCAAACCGTCCTTAAATCGACTTAAGGAGTCGACTTAAGGGTTAAGTCGACCTAATGAGTGGTAGTTATAAAGTCGACTTAAGCTTTCATTAAGTCGACTTAATGAATTTCTTAAGTTGACTTAATGAAAGCCTAATGTGAATGTGGCTTAATTTAAGTCGACTTAAGACTCCTTAAGTCGACTTATATGCCAGTGTAGACATAGCCCGAGACAGTAAGAATGTCCATTTAACAGTGAGCTCAGACAGGGTTCTATATGAAAGCATCAGATATTTTCCCACTAACAGTCACTATCACACACTATGCACTACTGTCAGCCACAGGCCTACATGATGCATTTAAATAGGGCCACAGCTGTCTATACCTTGTGTATAATTCACAGAGGCCCCCTGGGAGCAGGAAAATCTAATTTTATTAGATTCATTATCCTTTTCTCAAAATTAATAGCTCCTGAGAGCCTTGGCCTAATGTGCCAGATTTTACATTGTAATTGAACTGCAGTAGAAAAATTGTTGCCTTGATCAAAAGATCAAAAACTTCCAGAAAACTCCCCTCACCTATAGGCAATACTGTTGTGTGTATGCGACATTCCAAGCTATGTTGCAGAAGGTCTGAGTCTCTTGAGGTTGCTCTGAGCGATGGTTCAGTTGGGTGGTTTTTATAGTGACAATAAAACACTGTTATTCCTTCTTCCCTTGTGCCTTATGGTAGAGCTGAGTGAACAGCAAGTATTTTGGCTCACTGGAAATTTTAAAAAAAAAAATTGAAAAGAAAAATTATTTCTGGTCAAACCATTTTTTTCCCCCAAATTTCTGACAAACTAAAAAGCTGGAGGAAAATACTGTTTTGGGAGTCTTGTTTCAGTTTTGACCATTTAAAAATGTTTTCAGATTTTAAAATAAAATTAAAGGATTTTTTTTTTAAATGCAGTCACTTTGAACTGAAAAATTGAAACATCAGTTTGGAGACATTCCCCCTTCTTCATGTTATTTTTTAACTGAACCAAGTTTGTGACACTGACACAAATTTGCAAAATCTTTTGATATTTTCAAATCTGCATTTTTCATCAGAAAAAAGTTTCAGACAAAAATTTTCAACCAGCTCCCATCTGGACAGACCAAACCATCATCCAGTACTTCACTCTGGGGAAGGGGAAGGTGAAGGGAATGTCATTTTCATATTAGCAAACCCTGCAATTCTAACATTATCAAAACACACTGCTTCCCAAGTTGGATTTTGTTTTTGCTGCCTGGAAGAAAGATACTAGAGCAGATTTAACCCATTAGTGAAACCAATCTGTCCACTCACTGAACTGGGTGTAGCTGAAACTTATTTCAGGATTCAAAGGGGATAGCCCTGTTAGTCTAGTTCAGCAAAATAACCATGGAGTCCTGTGGCACTTTTAAAGACTAACCAATTTATTTTTCACCTGAGATTTCGTGGGAGAAAATTCCACTTTGTCAGATGCTAGAAAATGGATTTCTTCTTTCTAGCATCTGACAAAGTGGGACTTTACCCACGAAAGCTCATGCGAAAAATAAATTGGTTAGTCTTTAAAAGTGCCACAGGACTCCTTGGTTATCTAGTCAAGAGCTTACTTTCCCCATACACACATACACAATTAGAATATAGAACTCATTGCTACAAGATCCCATTGATGCTAGAGTTTAGTAGGCTTCAGTACTGCTCCAGTGAAGTGTACATTTTAAACAGAATGACAAATCAATTTCTTTTGTATTGTTAGCAGCTAGACTTTGTATTGCGTGTTATTGGGAAAATGTGACTCCTTCTCCTATGGAATTGTATATAGTAAAATATGAACTGTCTTTGTAACAGAAAAGCTTTCCTACCAAATGCATCCACAAGAGATGCACCAAAAAGAAGGCAGATATTTAGATATTTGGTCACCTCCTTTTTTTATTGTATGCAGAGGGCTCCCCAGCCAACAAACCAGAAGCGCTAGCCAGGTTCTTTAAATATTAACCTGCTTCTGAATAAGGAGTATATAAGGTACAATGTGGTATGCTAACCTTTTTATTGTAACTTTGCCTGTAGAAAAAGTTTTTTTAAAGGAGTAGTCATTTATTATTTATATTAGTAAGGAGTAAAAAAAAAATCCCCAAAATTTAGAGTACGTATAAACCCCCATGTTTCAGGGCATGAGCCAACCCTAACTTGATGACATATTTTTCTAGGGGACAGATTATCTCAAAACTGCCTGCTGTATGTTTGCCACACCTTGTTCTAAAGCATCTGGTGAGGCTTCTGTCAGAAACATGATATAGTTACTAGACTAGATAGAGCTTGGGTCTGATCCAGTCTGGCAATCCCTGTCTTCACGGAGCCTGTATGCAGCAGATCTCCCAAATGAGCTAAAAGTGGGACTCCCTCTGTGACTGTCCCTGTAGGATTTGTGCTGAACTGGTCTCCACTGAGAGTCATCTGCCCAGGGTGAGTGCATATTCAGGTGGCCTCTGCTGGCTGACTTTCCTTGCAGATGTTATACTGGACAGAGTTGTTAGTGTCCTTCATTCCTAGAGCAGTCTTAGAATTAACAAAACCCCAAAGTCACCCCACCTGATGCTGGAGAGAGATGAAGATAGCTGTGATAGGGGAGGAGGGGGACCCAGCAGGGAGGGAAGATGGTGGATGGATGCATGTGTGCAGTTGTCCTTATGTCATCGTTCCAGGGTGCAGGAAGAGCTCACACTGAACACACCTGCATTGGGGAAGGAAGGACCAACTTGCTGGAATATGTTGTACCAGTGGCAAGAGTAAAGAGGCTGAGAACTGGGCAATGGCAGACATACTTGGCAGGCAGATTCCACCCAGGATTAGTTTCTTTCTACTGGAAGGTGAGTGAAGAGGAGCTGTAGCAATGGGTATCAACTCCGGCAGGCCCAAAACCTCCCGATTCCCAAGTGCGAATGGTTCTGTGTGTCAGGTCTGCAGGTGACACACACAATGGATCCAAATCAACAGTCACCCTTCATGGATAGTGTCTGTGTATTTGTGGAGAGCTGTGAACTTATGGGAGAGTAGAGGGGCACCTATATCCGGGCATCCCTGTTCCAGGAAGTGGAAAGGAACCTTCTACAGAAGGAAACAGACTTGAATGGTGAAAGGGGATTTTGAAGGTTTCTATGTTATTCTTAGGGCTAGTTTGCACTGTTTTCTATTGCTATTATTCTTTTATATAGCAACAGCAGATAGGGACCCCTCAGTCATGGACCAGGACCTCTTTGTGCTAGGTGCTGTATAAACACAGAACAAAAAATATGGTCCCTGCTGCAAAAAGCTTATAATTTAAGACAAAATAACAACAAGTGGGCACAGACAGACCAAAAACTGCAACTCACCCTTAACTAAACACCCACAAGCAGAGATCATCTTTCCCCCCATCACCTTGCATGGAATGCCCGTTTTATGCTGCATGGGATTACCAGGCACTTTTTTCCCTTCTGTCAGTCCTCTGCATTGCCTCACATTCTCTAGACTTCCAGCCTTCCCAGAATGGAAAAGAGAATGTGCTGGGATAAATGTACACACTCAGGTTGGTGGCTGGCAGAAATCAGAATAGTCAAAGGCACTAATATGAAGATCCAGCCCATAGTATTTAACTTTCCAGCTTTGTCAGAATCAGTATAGCTAGGGCACTTTTGCATTTTGTTGACTCCCAGTATAGGAATGTGAGTGGAATAGTGGAAATGTTTATGATAGCAAGAAGTGAAAGTGGCTTGTCTGTTTCGGAGCCTCTTTGAGACAGGGTCTGCCTTTTCTGCCTTAGTGCAGCACTTACCACAATGGGGTCTCAAAGGCCCTACTGTAAAACAAATAATAATTGTTATTTCCCGGTTAAACAAATCTTCGTATCATTCATATTCTTAAAAGACAATATAGCAGCTGACTCACTCTAAGGCCTGCTGAATCTATTAGAGCCTGGTCTCTAACCTATGTGCAGCAAAGGAAATGCCAGCCACTGCAGCTCCAAATAAAACCACCCAAAAACAATATTCCCCTGATAACTGAAAGCATTATTTTGGCATTGTTGTCAGCTCTCAAAAGGGACACGACACTGTTTTCCTTCTACATCACCAACAGGATTTGGAAGCAGAACAGTTCCGTGTACAAACAACATAATCCCTGCAAACAATATCTTCCAGTCCAGCTAACAGAAGAACAAATCTTCCCTTATGTGTCTGCAACTTCAGTACCTAATCCTGTCTTCCAGTGAGGCGGCATGCAGCCAAGACGCAGCTAGATACTGGGAAAATGAAGGATGCTTTTTTGTTAACTATTGCAACCATTAATGAGGTTCCTTCAAGGCAAATGTCTGAACAAAATGTTCTATGCATTTTTTATATAAACCATAATAGTGGCTCCTCCCTTTCCTTGCTCTGTTATCTCTGCATATTCATCCTTTAAATGGCAGAGCCACAAAAAGGAAAAAGCAAGGCAGTAATGGCTCTAGTAATGAGGAAGTAGGACTATGAGGAGCAATGATCCAAACAAAGAGGAGGAGATGGGGCAGCCAATGGCATGCAGGTTTAGAATGAACATTTTCTTATTTTGGCAATTATTCTTTGTGAATTTTGAGATGATGAGGTTTATCCCTTTGGGGGGGGGAAAAAACAGAAAGGAAACCAGCCCATGTAGAAGGGGAGAAGGATGTATGTGTGTATGTCTCTAGCTATATAGTCTGTAGTTAGAGAGAGATTGGGTGGAGGTTGGAAAATAAAGCTCCTTAGAAAATTTTTGCTGTTTAGCTAAGAGCCAAACATTTTCTGCTGAAAACTGGAACAATTTCAGCCGAAACATTTTCAGTTTTGATGCTTTTGGCTTTCCACTGAAAAACTGGAAATTTTCAAGGGCAGAGGATACCTTCTGCACAGAATTTTATTTAGCTGAAAACCCAATTTTCCATAAAAAAAGATTGAACAAAATGTTTTCAACCAATCTGTGGCCAGAGCTCATTAGAGGAAGGTGAAAGAAACCCAACAGTTTTGAGACAACTTGGCCCCAAAGAAGTTTTTTTTCCCTGATCTTAGTTAGTCAGAGGGTTCATGCCCTCCAGCAGGAGGGTTTGTAACCACCCAAAGGTTGGGGCCTGTCTGTGAGTGGCTGTAATCTCTGCACTTCCCTGCCTGCTGGCAGGGAGGGGCGGGTAGAGGTCTCTAGCCCTGGGAAGGATGAGTCTCTATATACAACAAGCCCTCAGGCAGGGCGGGGCAGGGAGCACAGAAAGTCAGTAGCACAGTCAGGAAAGGACACTGGGGTCAGGCAGAGGGAGGAACACCACTCACAAGCCTCAATGGTTATCGCAGGATGGTTCAAACAATCCAGGTGGCAACAGGGTGCCCCTGGTGTGGGGCAGCGGGGCTCCCACCGAAACACGCTGCCCCAGGTCCACTGTTCCAAGGCCTACCGAGTGGCCACCGGACCAGGTTGCTCTCCCCTCTCCCTTTCCGCTGGGGTACCTGGTTCGGGTCCTAACAGGACACCAGGGTATTCCGCCATCGGGAAGTTCCCAAATCCGTCAGCCTCATCTGGTGGTGGCAGGGCCAGCAGTGTCTTGCCCAGGTCCTCTGCAGAGGGCAGCTCCTCTAGATCACAGGTTTCAGGAGGCAGCCCCAGTCCACAAGATTCTGGGGCTACAGGCTGTTCCTCCAGGTCCCCAGCCGAGGGTAGCTCCTCCAGATCGCAGGGGCCAGCTGGTGTCTCCAGCTCCTGGGGCTCCGGGTCAGGGCACTGGGTGTCTGGCTCCCCAGCAGAGGGTTGCTTGCTCAGGTCCCAGGGGCCTGATGTCCCCTCTGGCCAGCTGGGCACCAGTCCCCCGGGGCAATCCTCCAGCCCCCAAGCTGTAGGGAGTCTGGGCCAGGCCTCTTTAACGGCTTGGCGTGGCTTATGGTCCCAGGATAGGGCAGCATGGTGCTTCCTCAGTGCCTGCTGGGCTCCAACTGAAGGAGAGGGGTTCCCTCTTATACTTCCTTTCCCTGCTCCACCCCCCTGCTTCCTGTCAGCTGGGATGGCAGATGCTGGTTCTGCCCCCTTGCAGGGGATTGTCCATCTCAGAGGGTGGCCATATTGCTTGCCCCTGACCAGAGGCATCGTTGCCGTTGGGCTGGCAGGGCGTCAGCCCCGGGTAGAATAGCCTGAGCCCTGGATCTATTTTCCCCAGCAGGCAGAGGTTAAAGTAAGAGGGAACACATTGGAACGCCATTCCGGGGCCCCCAATTTTTAGTGGCCAGCATTCCGGGGCCCCTAAAAATAGAAAACCCAGGCGGAATGCTGCGTTCCACCCAGGGGCCCCAGCAAAGCCTCAGACTCCTACTGTGGCCAGGCTGGGGAGGTTCAAGCTCAGTTTTGAAAGCAGTTATGGTTTTTGCCTCCACAACTCCCCTTGGAAGGCTATTCTAGAGCTTGACTCCTCTAATGGTTAGAAACCTGCGTGAAGCCTAAATTTCTTGATGGACAGTTTATAACCATTTGCTCTGGTGTCCATACTGGTGCTGTACTCAAATAATTCCTCTCCCTCCCTGATGTTAATCCCTCTGATGTATTTATAGAGAGCAATCATATCCCCCCTCAACCTTCTTTTGGTTAGGCTAAACAAGCCAAGCTTCTTGAGTCTCCACTCATAAGGCAGGTTTTCCACTCCACAGACGATCCTTGTAGCCCTTCTCTGAACCTGTTCCAATTTGAATTCATCCTTTTTAAACATGGGGACCAGAACTGCACACAATATTCCAGATGGGGTCTCACCAGTGCCTTGTACAGTGTCACTAACACCTCCCTGTCTCTACTTGAAATACCTCTCCTGATATATCCTAGAACTACATTAGCTTTTTTCACGGCCACATCACATTGGCGGCTCATAGTCATCCTATGCTCAACCAGTACTCCCAGATCCTTCTCCTCCTCAGTCTGTTCCAACTGATGAGTCCCCAATTTATAGGGAAAATGCTTGTTATTTGTCCCTAAATGCATGACCTTGCACTTCCCATTATTAAATTTCATCCTATTCCTGATACTCCAGTTTACAAGGTCATCCAGATCTTTCTGTATGGTATCCCGATCCTTCTCTGTATCGGCAATACCTCCCAACTTGGTGTCATCCGCAAACTTTATTAGCACATTCCCACTTTTTGTGCCAAGGTCAGTAACAAAAAGGTTAAATAAGATCGGTCCCAAGACCGATCCCGGAGGGACTCCACCGGTAACCTCCCTCCAGCTTGACAGTTCACCCTTCAGTATGACCTGCTGTAGTCTCCCTTTTAACCAGTTCCTTATCCACCTTACTATATTCATATTAATCCCCATCTTCTGTAACTTAACTAATAACTCCGTATGTGGAACTGTATCAAATGCCTTGCTGAAATCTAAGTAAATTAGGTCCACCACATTCCCTTTATCTAAAAAATCTGTTATCCTTTCAAAAAAGGAGATTAAGTTGGTCTGGCATGCTCTCCCTTTTGTAAAGCCATGTTGTATTTTATCACAGTTACCATTATCCTCTATAGCCTTAAGTACTTTCTCCATCAAAATTTTCTCCAAGACCTTGCAAGTCAATACAGAATTGACGGGAACCATCAGGTTTGGGAACCAACACAATTGGACTACACCACTCACTTTTAGAGGGCTCGATCACCCCAAGATTGAGCATGGCTCGGACTTCTTGTTCGACAGCCTCCCGCATATTCCAGGGGAGGTGACAGGTAGGGGTTTGGATGACTTCCCCAGGGTCTGTTTGGATGGTGTGATACACTAGAGTGGTCTATCCCAGGGTTGAGGAAAATGTCTTTGGGAATGCCTTCACGAACTCCTGAGCTTGTTCCCTCTGTCTCGGTGAGGGTTTTGCCCAGCTGTGGTTCAGGGCTTGCCCCGGGGGAAGGGCTTGAGGTTTGAGCTCAGGTTCCGTGGGATAAGGTGCAATCAACAATGCCTCTCTGTCTTTCCAGGATTTCAGTAGTTTCACATGTTATCGTTGACAGGGCTTTCGGTGGTCAGGTTGATAAAGCTCATAGGTGACTGGTCCAATCTGGCATACCACCTCATATGGGCCCCGCCAACGTGCCAGCAGCTTGGACTCTGAGGATGGCAGGAGTACTGGGACCACCCTGTGAAATTCTGCCTAGCCTCATGCCCAAAAGGTCCCAGAGCGCCAGCCTTGGAGAGTGGACTCCTCAGCAGTGAAAACCTTAGTGGACGTCCTGTACAGAGAAGTCTCATGTTGTTCCCCAGAAAATGGTGCTGCAGGTCATATACTGTACAGGCAACAGCACTTACTACTCATGGTGCTCCATCCCCAGGAACTGCCAGCTTGATTGCTAGCTAATGCCAAGGGGAAAGGGTGGTTTTTGTGACGTGGGCGGCAGACCACAAGGAACTGAGATGAGACACCATAGACTTGTTCCATGTAAGGGTCCGGCGAAATGTTCTTTGAGAGTGTTGCTATAACACTCCGTCTCAGGCTGAAATGGCTTTCTGTTATCTGCAGCCCTGTTGACCAGGGCCAGCTGGCCAGTTGGCAGGGCACCCTGTGATCTGGCATGCAGCACCACGGGCTTGATTCCAAAAGGACTTATGGGTTTCAGCAATGCAGCTAGTAAAGCAGGCCAAGGACTAAAACCAGCACAGGAAGTCTGACAAGGTCCAAAATCTGCAATCAGGGGATGAGCCAGGCTGCAGCTGAGGAGCCTCAAAGCCCTAGAGAGAGCAAAGGAGAAGGTCACAAAGGAGTATAAAGGAAGTTCAAACTCCAGCCTCAGCCCAAATGCTCAGCCTTCGTTCTGTCGTAGGAGGTTGCCTCTGACTGGATCAAGGTAGGACTTGCTCACACGCACCCTTCTCACTAAAGACTGCTCTCTCCTCCCCTCACTCTGCACTACCAATGGATCTCACTAACGTCAGTGACCTTCGGGCAAGTTATCCCTAGGGGTGGCTCCTATTACCAGAGGTGGCCTTAGCTATCTGGGGCCCTAGGCAAAGGCCCATTCCAGGACCCCCATAAGTGTCCCTGCCAGGGGTTCCCAAACCCCCCAAATGGCCCTGGCTCTTGTCCACCAGTCTTGCCCCAGCTCCCTGCAGCTGCCCCCCGATGGCCTCCTCCCAGGTTGTCTGTGCCTGCCACAGCACAGAGCACTCCTGTTTCTGACCAGGCAGACGCAGCTTTTGGGGTTGGTGAAGCAGGAGACCCCCCCCTGCTGTCCACTGAGTTCGGGAAGGGCCGCTTACTGCTCGGGGCCCTAGGCGGGGGACTGCTTTGTCTACCGCAAAAGCTGCCTATCACACACAACTCTCGCAGGAGAAAGCGGGTTTGGATGCCTTGGCAAAGATTCAAATGGGCCAGCTGCTCTGGGGTGTAAATTGGCACTGCTCCAGTGGTGACACCGGGATTTGTGCTAGCTGAGGAATGGATCTGACCAAAGTGTCCCAAGTGCGGTGTGAAGGCTCCGCCATTAGGGGTGTGGGCGGAGTGTTTCACTTCAGCGACAGGGAACTTGAGTCATTCAGGGGAAGCTTGGCAAGGTTCAGAGGACACAGCCAATGCTGGCTTTTCCAAAGAGCACAGCACACTGGATGCACATTGGCTGCTGAGTCCTTTGGTAAGTCAGGCCCCAAGTCCTGAGCAGTTGAACACTTGGCTTGTGAAGGGCTGATGGGATCAATGGGGCTAGAAGGGGTTTTGCTCACACGAATCATGTGATGAACAAACAGAGTAACACATATGCACATCATCCCAGTTAGCCTTTAAAGCCCCTGGCGCTGACTTTTTAATGTCTGATGTAATCCAAGAGTTTGGCGTCAGTTTCTTATCTGATAATTACCTGATAATTCCTTCCACAGTGGCCATGGCAGTGAAGCCAATGATTATGGGCTGGGGACTGTTGCCAGAGCAAAACCGTTTTGATTTGAATGAAGAAACCACTGGGAAGGGCAAGCAGCCGGCTCCAATTAGCTCCTATTTTTAGAAGCCAGCCGACACAGGACACAGAGGGAAAGGCAAGCTCCCCTAAGCCCAGCACAAATGAAGACATCGGTTTGCATTAGTTAGAGATGTAGGGGCTGCCCCGGTGGGTGGCACAGATGCACCCAGAGCACAGCTAGAGCTGCAGAGGTCCCATCAGACATATACGTGGGACCCACAACTGTGGAAGAGTGGTGCTGAGCTGGAAGAGAGAGGGAGCATCCAAAAGCTGCTGGAGGAGGAAGCAAGCCCTAAGAGAAGACTGAGATTGAAAGCCCCTTATAGGCTAGCTAGGTGTCCCCCCCCCACACACACACACTCATTGCTTTAGAGCTGAGCCTCTCTGGCACCATCAGACCAGAATGCTGAATGTTCTGAGGGGCTAACAACTAAATAAAGGACCCCCACCAGGCCTTATATTATTGCTTCATAATGGTGTCTGCTGCAGTGCTCACACGCCCAGCCATTTATTTGAGCAGCATGAGATGTTTAATTGCTGGCTGTTTCTGGGCATAACAATGTCAGGGGATGCTGGTTTGGAGAAGCAGCCACCCCCTCGCTAATGCTGCAGTCACTCCCCGTTTGTATCTGTAAAGGAGTGACCGAGAAAGATGACGAGTGCCACTCGGGGGGCTGCAGATTCAGCTGCGTCTGTAACCCAGCCAAAACCTGTGTTACAGGTGTTACTGCCTGGCACTGATTACCACTGTTCAGTAAAGTATAGCCATTGTTCAGCCCCTGTGCTCCCAGGGTCATTTGAGACCAAGCAGACTGTGCTCTACACTTACAATCCAATTCTTTGCCCCTCAGTCCCCACCCTTGTATTTTCCATTGTTCAGGGCAAACCATGCACACTAGGTAGCGCAGATAGAAGCTCTGCACTGTGCATTCATCTGGCAACTCACGTTTTAATGATCTCACTGTGGCAAAGGTGGCCTCCAGGTGAAGTGCTGGGCTCTTAGTGTGCATCTACACTTGTGAATTAAATCGACTTAATTTAATCTGCGTCTACACTACAATTTCCTTAAATCGACTTAAGCTGCTGCTTAAGTCGACTTAAGGAAATTTTAAGTCAACTTTATTAAACCTACTTTAAAGTCGACTTACTGACTAAGTCGACTTTATTAAGTCGATTTAGCCAGTGTGGAGGCAGATTAGCTCTAAATCGACCTTAAGTCGACTTAAAGGGCCCCCAGAGCCTGGCGTGCCCACCCACGGGGCAGGAAACAGCCCTGCCCACCCCGCTCCTATGCCCTGCTAGTACTTTACAAAGGCAGTCAGTAACATTGTCTCTATTCTACAGAGAGGGGAATGAGGTATAGAGCAAGGACATATGTTACTCAAGATCACCAAGCAGCTCAGAAGCAAATCTGGGAGTAAAACTCCAGTCTCCTGAGCCCCAGTCCAGTGCTCTATTAACTAGGCAACGCTACCTTCCATGAAGGGCTGAGCCTTTCCCTTCTGGTGGGCAGGGAACTAATGTTCCTGAATTAGCCTGGATGCCCCCTGTTGTTTGGCTGAAGGGGGACATTTCAGCCACTGTGAGAGGAAGAGCACATTGGCTGTCATGGAGAATAATGTCCTGCTAACGGGATGGAGACAAACAGACTGCTGGTAAGAAAAATTGTTCCAGGTAAAAGCCCTATAACGTCTTCCATCTTGCGGTGTTAACTTCCAGGATGGTATCATGAGGGACAGAAAAATAATAGGCTCTTAATCTAGACTGTGGATGATGCAAAGCCCACCCTGAACTGCCTGTGGGGGCGTCACAAAAGAAGAATGACTCATTGAGTGGTGATTGGATTTATTTACCTGGAGCTGCACAGAGGTTAAAATACTGTGGAGATAAGGACTATATATAACGTCACACTCCAGCCGGTCGGCTTGGAGCTCCGGAGGTTAATGCTTCCATTTAAATGGAAATTGAGAGCCAAATTATTAGCAACTGTTTGCAAGAACCAAATTATAAAGAACGGCTGTCAGTGTGGTACAGCGCACAGCACGCTCGCTGGCTGCTGGGGTCAGCCCCTGCTCAGCCCCAGAGGGTAGGATTTTTATAGAAGGAACTCCACCCAGGCAAACTTAAAACAATTACTGAGGGTAACATGGGACCTGGGTGGGATTGGAGGGCACATGCCAGAGGCAAGCAGGCAATAGAGAGGAATACATGTAAGAGAAAGGATGAAGAGCCAAGAGGAAAAGGCTTAGCTGGCAAAATCAACACAGCTGGCCAATGGGTAGCTAAGTGAAACAAACATGTTTTTTGAGCAAAGGGAAGGGCACTGAAAGAGCTCCCAAGGAGTCGATGGTGCTGAGGAAAGAAAAGGTGGAACAGGCTGCGAGGCCTCGGCTGTGAAGGGGGCAGAGGGTCCTTGCTGTTAAAAGAGCCCATGATAAAACTGGTTATTCGCTCTGATTGGTTAATTGTCCAATGCGCCTTCAGAAGGGAGCAGCGCTTCTGCAGCTGCAGAAGGTGTATATTCTGGCCAAGTGCTAAATATCTGTAGCTTTCACCAGCCGTTTAGTGGTCATTATGGGGTTTATAAGGCCCAATTCAAAGTCCATTAAAGTCATTGCCAGTTTTCCCAACTTGTTTTAGTGGGCTTTCAATCAGGCCTCCTATTGCAGGGAACACAAAAACGGGGGAAATTATGATCTGGCACATCCCTTCAAAACACTGCTAGAGCTTGTTGAAAAATGGGAGGTAGGGTTTCTATGGAAAATTTGAACTTTTCACAGAAAGAAAGAAAGAAAGAAAGAAAGAAAGAAAGAAAGAAAGAAAGAAAGAAAGAAAGA
>ML685896.1:3195467-3223177 GCA_007922175.1 Pelusios castaneus
AGAAAGAAAGAAAGAAAGAAAGAAAGAAAGAAAGAAAGAAAGAAAGAGAAAAATTTTGGCCCAAAACTGAAAGTTTTCAGGTTTTAATTTTTCAGTGAAAAGTAGCAGTCCTATTTCTGAACATTAAGAGGAAATTTTCAAAAGCACAAAGGACATTTAGGAGCACACTGCTTATTGCAAGTCAGTGGGAATGAAGCAACCAACTCCATTTGTGACTATGAAATTCTCTACATAAACCCTCCCAAGGTCCATAAAGAAGGGTTCATTATCCCAGTTTCATAACTGGGCAAAATGTAGCAGAGAGTTTAAACAGGTGTCAAGATCGAATAGGGAGTAGGAGAACTCAAATTAGGACTCAGGAGTTCCTGCTGTTGCCTAGTACTAGTTTATGCCTCTCTCTATAAATAAATGGCATGAAAACTACTTTGTCAGTTCCTTTTTAATGCTTCAACTGAAAATTAAACTGATAATTAAGTTAGAAAAAAACACCTCTACAGACACATATTTAATAGCTATTAAATTGACAGAAACCATTCTAACCAAGTGAAAATTAGTTATTCAAAGAAAGGGTTGTGTTTGCAATTTCCTCTTTGATATTCATTATATCTGCTTCGGATGGAGTTTACAGTGTCCACAAAGCCAGAGCTCCCTGCTCCAGGTGAAGAAAGGGTTAATAGGCTGAGCTTGACCGCAGTTGGTCAAATGATTTCTTGCAAGCAATTCATTCATCAGATTTGGGGGGGGGGGGGTTCCCCCCATTCTCTAGCTGATTAAAAACTGTAATTTTTCATAAATATATTCCCTAGTCATAATTGTTCCTCAGAATTAATAGTTTTTGCAAACTTATCTGGTCCTCTGATTTTTCTCAAACACTACACAGGGAGTGCCCCTTAAAGTATTCAGTCAAGGTTAGTGGTCATTTGAATCACATGAAATGGTTTCTGTCCTCTGATTGGATGACCTAATCCTTTATAAACAGAAGCCATTCCTAATGAAGTCAGTGGGGACTTTGACAGTCAGGGTGAGAAAACATATTTAAATTTTTCCCCTGTCTGCTCATACACACAACAGAGTATTATGTTTTGTCCTAGATTTTAAAACAGCTGGGATCATTCCTGGGTAAAGGGGAAAAATACAGGCCAGATTTATTAGCAGCCTCTGGCAGACTTGCATTCTTTTCTCTTATTGCCTTCCCACCAAGTAATTGTGGACTATGGGGCAAGGGCCAGTTTCTTCCCCTGAAGAGTTTGCAACCTTGAGACGAAAGGTGGGAAGAAGGCAGGGTGGGTATCAACAATTTACAGAGGGAGAATTGGAAGGCAGAGAGGCTAAGGAAGTCAGTGGTAGAGTTGGAAAGTGGATAAAGATCTCTCTTGACCACAGGTTTATCCTTCCATTTGTTGGCAATGAATCTGCCACGAATTTAATGAAAACTTAAGCTGCTGCTGGACCATCTACATCAGAGTCTCTCCCCTCCCATCTCATAAGCCAGAGAGAAGAGGGACCTTTCAGTCATGTCCTAAAGAATAGCAAAACTCATACTCCACTGGATTAGGATGTTGTGGGGGAGCAAAGGAAATTGTAAGAAGCAATTAACTAGCATGTTCACACACACAGTTTTCCCCAGCTCAGTGCTACAGTCTCCTTTCTGACTTCTTGTTGAAGTGGCTGGGGAAGGGAAAACACCATGGTTTTGCCACCAGAGCTAGTACCAAGATAAACCAGTGACCACACAAAGAATGAATTTGGGAGGGGTGGAGAGGAAAGGAGCATTAGGAATGAAGCACATAGGAAGCATTGGGAGCCTGGAGAAAAGGGTAAAAAGAACCAGAAAATTAGATCATTTTAGAAATATTAACAGCCTCACTGCATTGCTTCTGAGAAAGCTCACACTGCTGTGTTTAATTTATTTCAGACTTGGAAGGATAAATATCTCATTAAGGGCTAGTGCGTTCCTTTCAAAAGGAGAAAGCATGTGTTCACACTCAAGGTAATTACAAACATCCATGGCTTTAAAAATAAACCCATATACAGCAGTGCAAGCCTGAGTACAAGAGCTGTGCAGGCTTTGAGCGACCCCACAAGGTGGAGGGGAAAGACAGCTTCTGGTTGAAGCAGAAAGAGGGGAGCTGATGCTGAGTTCAGAGGGGAGGGAAGAATTTTTCTGATGGCAAATCCATTCCTGTGCAGAGAGGACACACGGTCTATATATTACTTATGTGCTGTAGACTTTATTGGCTCTTGAGTAGCATATAGAGTAATTTCACCCTAAATGCCTGATCATGCACCCATTAAGCTAGCCATGAAAACCTCATTGACTCCAAGGACTGCAGGGTCAGCCCTGAAATTATTAGACTGTCAGTCTTTAAGAGCGGGAAGCCCTTATATTTTCAAGATGGAGTACCCATTGACTAGGAGAATATACACTTCACATTCTCCTTTGTTGCTGCCTGTCTTTCCACTGTAATTTTCTGTAGGCTCTGTGCGGTGACCCAAGGATCTCTATACTGTAACTTGGGCTGTCCCAACCAGGGCAGAGTCAGTGGAGTTGGCTGGTTCCTTTTATAAGGAGGGATTTTTATAAAGGAGTAAAGACCAAGGTGTAACGCTTTCAAAAGAACCTATGTCCCTTTTTGAATGGTGCCACAGGCAATGTAATGTGCTGCTTAGCTAGTCTTCATACCACACTGTGTCTCTGTTGAAATATCAGGTTGCCTCTTTGACAGAAGATGCTTGTCTATGAGAAGTAAAAACCAAGAGAACTCACAGCCATCTTTAATCTTGCATTTAAACAAAGTGCTTAACACAATCCTGGAAGAACATCCATCTCTGGAATTATGTTTTGCTGTGCTCAAGATGAGTTTAGAAGGTCATCAACCCATTTGTCTGGCCAGCTGTTAGCCTAAGTTGCAGGGTTACTAGTTGGGAAGGTTTTTCTCTGCTCAGACGAAACATTTCACTGTGGAAAAGAGACAGGAGTTTGTGAGGTCTGGAACTGTCAAGCAACATTAAGAGTGATTGCCAGACAATAGTTAATAAACATCAGGGTTGGTGGTCAGAGAGCCAGATGTTTGAAAGTGTCGACCACAGCAGAGACTGAAGTTTTCAGTGTCTGGTTCATTAATTAATAGCAAATAGAAAACTCTTAACAATAGCTGCTTAACCAACCATCCAGATTTGGCCCTGCTTGGCGTAGGAGCTCTACATCAGAACTGGATAGTTTCACCTAATCAGTATTCCAAGAGTCAGAGGGAGCTGGGTTATCCTTGCTCAGTCTCTGCTGAAGTGTTGGGGAAAGGGGATAATGAAGCTCTTTCATTAGGAAAGCGATGCAATGTGTTGCTAGTTGTTCGTCTCCGGGGCCGTCTGCTTCTTACCTTTTCTCTCTGTAATAGTGCAGCAGGAATATAACTATCCCCCAGTTTGAGATTTTAAAGTTTAATCCATTTTTCTTTCTGGCAGGCTTTATTTGTGGCAGGCTTTAACTCTTGAGCCTTGTTTTACCTAAGTAAATAAACTAAGATAATCAGCTACAATGTGAATTGGTGACAAGTTCTAAAGGGGTGGCCATGTTAGTCTAGTTCAGCAAAACAAACAGAGAGTCTTGTGGCACTTTTAAAGGCTAACAAATTTCTGCAAAATCATGCAATAAATAAATTTGTTAGTCCTTAAAAATGCCACAAGACTCCTTGTTTGTAATGTGAAATATCATTGTAGCATGTTAGCCATCAATGCAGAAATGTCACCCTCTGAGCTGTCACCATGCTAGCTATACCAAAGCATTTGTTTTTAACCCATCCTCAAGGCTCAGAATGGCCCTTGTGGTCATAGTTTTTGACAGTCCAGTGAAGTCTGACTGCTCCCTACTGAGCAAATGAGGGTGCTGGCACAGAAAAGAGACATGGTTGTTTGCTCGTTTCAGCTATTGTAACAATTCCTCCAATAGTCTCTATCATGGTTTGAATCCAGCCCTTCAGCATTTGATCTAAAGGAGTAATTTGGTTATCTAGGAGCGGTAGGAGGTTGTCCATTTGCTGGGATCAGCATTTGAAAGGGGGACATGACACAGAATATCTCACCAATGTATTTGGCTATGTATGTCCCAGCCAGGGAATAATTCAGTACCAACATGAGCTACAAGAAAGCCACACTCCATGAGATGGAAGGCCTCCTTGACATCATGTCAATGTTTACACAGACTCTCTCTTAACTTGGTGGAATCTGCCAGGATTTGTATCCAAGCTTTGTCATGATTTTTGAGAATTTGCAATGTTGCCAATGTGATTTTTTTTCACTCTCATCCTGAATGATTCCAAAGGGGTAGCCATGTTAGTCTATTGTAGAAAGACAAAAGAGTCTTGTGGCACTTTTAAAGACTAACAGATTTATTAATCGCATGAGCTTTCGTGGGAGAAAATCCCACGAAAGCTCACGCGATTAATAAATCTGTTAGTCTTTAAAAGTGCCACAAGACTCTTTTGTCATCCTGAATGATATAAATCAAAACTGTTTTGAACCCATATTTGGAATAGATGATTTTCCCTGACATTGGTGTATGTTTCCTAATTGGTCTCTGTACAAATCTGCAGTTTCTCTAGTCAGAGCAGTCTCAGCCTGTCTGAAATAACCATGCTGCTTTTTGCATCTCCCATGCTCGACACCATTTTGGGGTTCTTTGAGATCCACAGTGCTATATTCTCCTCCACAATCTTCTGCACATGCTGCTTTACATCTTGAACACTAAATTAAGCAGCAATCAGGTCTCTCTCTCATCCTTTGCTGATTGCATCTGTTCTGCGACAGTTCTCATGCCCGATTATGAATAAATATCCAAATCTGCATCAACTTCTACTGTCAGCTCTTGTGAGGCACCTGATTAGTTTCAAAAGCCAGTTTTGCGATTTCTGTGCATGGTGAGTGCTGTAAATCATTTTGCGTGGCAGCTCCCACAGAAGAGTAAATCCTAAAGCAGCAAACCTCAACTGTTCCTTTTGGGATATAATGTTGATAACAGGGAATATAAGACGCTTACTCTCAGGTCTAACTCACTGTATTAAGTAGGACTAGGCTGAAGTGGGATCATTAAACCATCTTTATCATTCACATCTATTATTTAACTTTTATAAAGAAGTCAACACCCTTGGGGATCCATTTGTGCTAAGCCTTCGAGAAACGTGAAGCAAAAGACAGTCCCTGCTCAAAAGAGCTTATTATTTTGTAGTCCTGCCGGGAACACAAGAGCAATGTAAAATATTACAACTCCAGTTACAAGCATCAGATGAAAAATCACTCTATTTACATAGATCTAAAAGCACTTTATGTGTGATTCCGAGAGAGAATATGCTCTAAAAGAAAAATCCTGGCCCACTGAAGTCAAAACTTCCATTGATTAATCACTAAGACCAGTATATCAGCCTGTGTGTTTTAGCAGAGAGAATGAAAGAATAACCTCTAACCCAGTAGTGTGCCTCTTTATTATGTTCCTCCTACATGCTATCCTGGTCCTCTCTGGTGAGTGGAGGACCAAAATCTTAAATGATTAAACTTAACCCCACACCTCTTATTGGCATGAAGTATCCAGAAGTGTCATGAAGTACTAACAATGAACCTTTCCAGTCACTTTGATTAGAAGAAACGTCCACCTGAGAAAATGCTCTATACTCTTGCATGGATTTTTACCAAGCTCTTGTCTGTGTCTAAATTTCAGCTTTATGGTAACTGCATGGATCTTGACTGGATTCAAAACAGTAAACTATAGGCAAAAGTCTCTCAGTGTCTTCTCATTAGCCAGGTCCCCACTAGGACTCATGTCTTACCGGATAACTTCTTCCTTTCTAAATAGTTTGGGCCAGATCCTCGGCTGGCATAAATTGGGGTAGCTGCCTTGATCTGGCTCTTTAAGTAAACAGGTATATTGTCATCCCATGGAATGAGAACCTCTGTATCACTTGATTACTTCCCCAAGTGCTTGAATGCACAAATTAAACTCAATGGTCCCACTTCTGTTCTAAATGCCATCTGTGAAACGGAAGGCAAGATTTGGCTTAATGACATGAAGGAGACAAGAGTTGACAGCCTATGAAACGCTTGGGCAAGTCTAGAGAGAGAGAGGAAACACAAATATTTACTAGAATAAACACTTAAACATCCTTGTTTTATTTTAGATCGAGTTCTAAAGTTGTAGCTGTTCTTGTTTAAGCACTTTACACATGATTAATGTCAGGTAAATATTTTCTGCAACTGAGCCAGGAAATCTGAGTCATTTCACAGCTTGGTTCTAAATCATGATAAAGAAAATCTTTATATAACTATATATATTAAGCTCCCAGACTGCCAGCCCTGGAGACAGCCATTCTCTTGGTTGGCTAAAGAGATACTGGTAGCAGGAAAACAACCTGCGCAGGTACCTCCACACACACATCTCATGTTACATGCTCTCTGAAGAGACATAACTGAACAGATTCTGTCTACTTGGTTATGAAGTGCGTTATAATGTCCTACAGTGTTCACTGCCTGTCCTAGTGATTATAAATTATTTTATGGAAACGGCCTCTTAATGAAGATTCTCAGTATAAAGAAGATGAGAATAGCTCCTGAAATAATGGAAATATGCTTCGTAGGCTCGTTTTGAATGAGAGTTTCCAGTGTTGAGAATAATGGGAATAATGACGTTTCCTCAAGTGCAATGTTCTGACAGCAGAAAAGTCCATTAGAAACTCTAATCTGTTGTGTTTTTAAAATCTAAGAATGGCAAAACTGGGTCAGATCAATTGTCCATCTAGCCCTGTATCCTGTCTTCCAGCAGTGGGTGGTGCCAGATGCTTCAGAGAGAATGAACAGAACCATCCCCTGTTGCCCAGTCCCAGCTTCTGGCAGTCAGAGGTTTAAGGACACCTACAGCATAGAGGTGCTTCCCTGACCATCTTGACTCATAATCATTGATGGACCTCTTTTAAATGAACATATCTAATTCTTTTTGGACCTTAGTTATATTTTGACTTTCACGACATTCCCTGGCAATGAATTCCACAGGCTGTCAGCCTGATGTGATGGCGCATTGTGGGAAGTACTGTCTTCTGTTTGTTTTAAACCTGCTGCTTATTAATTTCAGTGAATGACACCACATCTTTTATTGGGTGACAGTGTAAATACTAGTTCCATATTTATTTTTTTCCCCACAGCTTTCATGATTTTGCAGAATTCTGTCATATCTCCCCCTTAGGTGTCTCTTTTGCAATCTAAACAGTCCCACTCTTTTTAATCTCTCCTCATATGACTGCTGTTCCATACCCCCTAATAATTTTGTCACACTTCTCTGTACCTTTTCCAGTTCTAATATATCTTTTTTGGACTGGGTGACCAGAACTGAATGCAGTATTCAAGCTGTGAGCCTACCATGGTGGCATTATGATATTTTTTGTCGTCTTATCCTTTCTTAGTGCTTCCTAACATTCTGTTAGCTTTTTTTTTTTTGACTGCTTCTGCATATTGAGTGACAGTTTTCAGAGAACTATCCATGATGACTCCAAGATGTCTTTCTTGAGTGGTAACAACTACTTTAAACCCTTTCATTTTGTATGTGTAGTTGGGATTATGTTTTCCAGTGTGCATTACTTAGCATTAAATCAACACTTATTTTAACTGCCATTTTGTTGCTCTGTCACCAAGTTTTTGTGAGATCCCTTTATAACCTCTTCAGTCACCTTTGCACGTAACTCTTTCAAGTAATTTTGTATCATCTGCAAATTTTGCCACCTCACTGTTTCTGAATCTGGGCTAGATGAACCATAGTCTGATCCAGTAGGGCCAATTTTATGGTGGGTTCTTAAAGGAGACATAACTGACACAAGATCACCCAGTAGGCCGGCGGCAGAGATGGGAATAGAGCCCTGGTAGCAGAAGGCCACACTGTCTCTGTGGCACTTGACTGGGCTATAGAAGATTCCCAACTCTGCCACCAACTTTCTATGTGACCTTGGGTAAATAACTTAACCCCTCAATGTTCTCTCACTCCACAGTTATGTGAGCTCTTCAGGGCAGAGAACTTTCTGTGTGTGTCTGTGCAGCACCTAGTGTAATTGATTTGTGCCTTGAAGGTTGTATCATAGTTTAACTAATAGCCAACAGCCCCATATTGGGCATAGAGCTGAAAGATTCCATGTCCCATGGTCTACTCTAATAGAATCCAGAAGGGGGTGTGTGTGTGCGCGCGTGTACACGTGCACAAATACATCTCCTTAAGTCAAGCTTGGCTATGCTGTAATAATATCATCTTTATTAAACACTGTGACAGGTTGCTCCCAGAATCTGGTCCCGTGTGCCACTGTGACCCCCCCAATCTCCACTTCTGAATCCCGACTTATCCTGCTTTGCCGGGTGACCACTCACTCCTGTGTCAGTCCTCACTAGCCTCCTGCATGTAATCGGTCCCAGACTGTGCACCCTCTGGCCACATAGAAGACGGTCACCAAGCGAGCACCCCCAGACCCCAGTCACTACACTGGGAACTCCCGTCCAACAAAGACTGGGGCCCTTCCCCAATCACCATAGAATCATAGTCCCTTGTCCGTCCATTTGACATTGACATGGAAGTGCCTAGCCTCAGGATCTCTGATTCACCCCATCTAAAGTCCACACAGCTTTCAATAAAACAAACACTAGTTTATTGATTAGAATATGATTTTAAGTGAGTAGAAAGCAAATCAATGCACAACCATTTAATAAAAGAGTCGGAAGTTACCACAAGTAAATAAGATATAAAACGCCTGTTAATCTGTTAACACTAGTCCAAGATTACATTTTAGTCTATTTTCCTCATTCTTACCCACAAGACTGACTGTTAGTGATATTCAGCCAGCACAGGCCCAGCTTCTTGCAGTTGCTCCTAAGATGGTGTTTCTCCAGCAAACGCCAAAAAGCTTCTCCTCTCTTCAAAGTGTCTGCATTTGCTTTCCAATCCCCCTTGGCCCTTCCCTCTTCGTGCTGCTGTGTGATTTCCTTTGTCCCACCTGAGCTAGGCAGTTCAATTTACGTTGCCTTTGTCACACAACTCTTCTGCCTCGGAGAGGTAGTCCTGAGGGTCTGAGCTATGTAACGTGCTTCACATCTGTGTACATATTTGATCCTGCAGGGAACATGATACCACAACAATGTCAGAGCACTCATAAGAGAACCATATATAGCACAATTTGCATCAAACTACACACTTGCATTGCAGAAGTGAACAGAAAAATTACATAGATCATAGCCCAGAGGTGTATGGATTTGCATCCCATGACAAACACCCTCTGATATGTGAACTTCCTTCCCAATGAATTCAGAATATGACATGCTATATTCAGCTCTCCAGGCTAATGCATCTGTATTAGGTTGCTGTTCTTGCTTAATGCACCACACACCACTGGAGGTCTATGACTATCCAAAGCATGACGCAACTAATAAGGAAGCATCTCAGAAAAGCCTGCCTGAATGTGTCTGAGTCTGTGTCCTAGAAGTGGGCTGACCACCACCCTCTTCTAAACAAATTTAAAAACCACAGGCCACTCACTTCACTCTTATTGTTTAACAACTAGCCTTAAAAAACAAATCACTTTGTCAAATCCATCCAGGAAAGCAAAAGTGTTCGCAAAGCTGTGAATTCGAGGCCAAATTATCCAAGCGATCTGTCTGATATGATTCTCGTCAGGGACCACTAAGACTGTGTGGGTAGCCAGGAGAGAGAAGTGAGAATTTCTACAAAAGAAAGGCGCCTGAAACCAAAGTTAGCTCCTGAATTCAGTGTGCAGCAAAGGAAGAGGAAATGATATGTTGTGACATGTGCCTGATACAGCTCAACACGTACAAGACCCTTTCTCGTGGCCACACAGGCTTTGCAGTTGTCAGATTTGCCTCTGATAGGTATTTTCAACTACAAAAATGGTAACATCTCGCACTGGGAGGAGAGTAAACAAATAAGAAGCCAGAATGGATTTCTCTAAGTCAGTGGTTACATGACACTCTCCTCCCCTTCTGGTCAAGCTCAGAAGAAAGAACCTTTATTAAAGAAACTTAAAAAGATTCCCAAGTAAACCACACCCTCTGCATGTCAGCAACAAACCTTGCTTTAGTAAGTTGATTTTTTCGACAGAACACCCACAGTTTGACAGTGACGAGAGGCACAAGAAAAAGCCAGTCTGACATTAATTTTGGGGCTTATTTCATTAGCATAAATAACATCTCCTTCTTTAAAAACTCCATCTACTCACATAGCATTGGGGGTTTAAAGGGCTGGCAGCCAGGTAAAGCAGGAAGAGCAGGGGGAATGTGGCACTGGAGTGAAAGATGGGCAAAGGGGCTGATAGAAAGCAGCACAATAGCTGTGTAAGATGAAACAGCTTGGCACGTGGGAGCAGTGCTCCCGGAGGCTGGGTCAAAAGGAGACCATCTTCGGGTTCTGGGTGGGTTTATGGCTACTAGCAGAAGCCGAATGTGTCCCGTGCTTAGCGTGTGCAAATATCAGCCTGTGCCCGGATGCTCCAGTGGGGCACAGGACTGTAGATCTTTAGGAGGCACCATCTTTTTAGTCTTTGTTTGTACAGCCCCGAGCCCAGTGGGGTCGTAGACACTGTGTTAATAGAAATAACCAAGAACAGAAATACAGAGGTGATCATCCCCTGCGCAACGGAGGCCTGAGCCAAAGAACTGAAACCTGAGTATTTTCTGAGGACATGGCTTTCATTAACACTGATCCTCCCTATTTATCACTAAGACTTTGACACTGTGCTCTGAGCTGTTCTGACAAACGGTGAAGCTAGTCCCAGCCCCGCGCAGCAGGCAGCCTTCCGGAGATGACAGGAAGATGAAGAGACTGGGGATGGAAAGAACTGCAGCAGGTGGGACGTGGTAACTCAGCTGGGCTTCAGTGAGCAGCTGCCTCTCCATCCACCAAGAATTAGTGGAGGCTACCGTGGCAACAGAGGGCCATAAAACAGAACAGCCACTGGGTCAGACTTCTAGGGGCCTTCAACAACATAGATGTCTAGTGCCAGACACTAAGGGGTATTTGCACTATGAGTAGCAGCAGTGTAACAATAATGCCTAACATCTCCTCTCGTGACCATGCCCGGTTGTGTTAGGAGCTGTACATACACCTGCTGAGAGACAGCCCCTGTCCCAGAAGACTTGCTGTCTGAACAAGCCAGGCAGACAAAGGGCAGGAAAAGAACCGGGGCTCAGAGAATGAAAGCGACGTGCTCAAGGTCGGTGGGAGATGAGAATAGAAACCAGGATTCCTGAATCCCAGTCTCATATCTTCCCCAAAGGACATGGTTGCCGGCCTTTCCAACTGGCCTGCACAGTGAGTTGCCTTCTGGGTGACACAGGAGGGGCCAGGCTATGTTTCTGCTCTGGGGAGGAGCCATACCAGAGAGTTGCTTTTAATATTCCCAGCAAAGCCTTTTTGTGTTCTATCCAGCTGTGAAGCATTCAGCAGCTCGGGGACTGTGGCCGGGGGCCTAGCCAGTGAAATTTAATGGCGTGTCACTCCCGTTTTCACTAGCATGATAACATCCTCATCAGGAGCTGTGGGAAAGGCCATGTCCCAACAAGGCCATATTTCACACCATCAGGAAATAGCAACGTTTTTACAGCCAGAGAGCAGATGGTCTCTTCAAGTAGCTTTCCCTCCCCCTTGTCCAGTCGTCCCTACCCTCACTCCCACATTGCACCTTCTTTTGGGGCAATGAGGTCAACCTCTGATGCTAATGCCTGCGAGCAGCTGGTATTTGTCACCGCCCAACACACAAAGTGCCATCGACCTGTCCTGGACCAAGCATATTCCTCAACTCAGTGCTCCCAGTTCACAGACTAGTGGGCATCATATCATTGTTCTGCGTAGGAGCCGCCCAGCCGTTCCTTGGTACGCTGCCAGCACTCAGCACACCAGCTTTATTTATAGCTCCAGTGCCGGTTTGTCTCCGTAAAGCTGTCACTATATTTGTTACTCAGTGCTGTGTTTCAGTGATACTCTAATTTATACCACCTTTTAATAACGCATAAAGCCCTACAGTCTTATTTCCTTTGCTACCGCTCCTTTCAGGAGCATTCCTTGCAAACGTAGCCCAAAGCTACCGTGTACACCTCAGGCACCCATCTTGGAGCATCTATCTTTCTGAGACTCAAAAGCATGCAACACTTTGTAAGGGAAAATTTCCTTAGCAGTTCACTGCAAAGAGCCTCCTGGAAAGGCTGGGACTGGAAGATGAGCAGCAGATGAAATGATAATGTCACAAACAGCATCAAAGAGAGGGAGGCTGTAGGGTGTTGCAGACAATTGCTTCTTGGCAAGAAGAGAAGCTGGACTGCCTTTTTGCACATGCAATTCCCAGCCACATTTTTGTACCTTCAAAACAAATGGCAGGTGTGGATCAGAGCAGATGACACATTTCACTATTCCTATAGCTGGAGGAGTCCATACTCAGACTCGCATCCACAACTCCATTGTGTGTACAAATTTTGCAGGTCAATGATTGCATCTATAAGAGCAAGGCTGAACCACAGCTCTTTAGAAAATGTGTTCCATTGTGTTTTGGACTATCACTGCACTCGGGGGACATGAAAGCGCAAGCTGCCTGGGCAGTGAGAAGATACTTCCCAATTGCTAGCAGTCCATACTTTCTAACCCTGAAGCAACATGGGAGAGATGCTAGGACCCTGTAGGAAACCTGCTATGGATTGCCACCCGCCCCCTCATCAAGGGTGTTTTAGTATTGAGAATGAAATGATGAAAGATGGGGTCCTTTGCAGAGAATGGTGCCTGAATGGAGAATCTGTTATCATTGTAATAAAAGTTCAGATGTTCCTTTAAAACCCAAGAGCCTGAAAATCTTCCGAACTCTGATCTAGAAAAAGTAGCATATTCCCCAACTGTCATACCCTCTGAAGAAGCCAGAGCAGCCTCTAAATCACAGAAGCTTGGACTGAAACTACAAATTAAAGCTTTTTTTTTACAGTTTTATTTTTTGAATTCTTTGAAAGCTTTCCCCCCAACTTTGGACTCAGTCTGCCTGCTGAGAACAGAGCTATGTGGTGGGTGGATCCTGTGTTGAGAGAGATCTTTGTCTCTGAACAAAAATAAATCCAGACACAAAGGCAGCTTGGGAAGGATGCTGGGATTAGTTTTAATTCGTTAAATATATTGTAAGGAATGTGGCAACTCTTCACACTGCCTATTGGTGAATCTCTCAAACTCAAAAAGAGTCCAGTGTGCCCCATTACCAGAGAAGAAAGAACTAAACTGAGCACTCCATTCTGACATAGCTACTTGTGTTCAGTAAGAACTCACTTTCTACATGCACCTGTTAACTCTGGAGAGATTATTCTCAATGGCAATTTGCTACTCACCATGTAAGGCTATTACTATTCCCCCTGTTACTGTGGCATCTGAGCAGCACATGATCTTTCATGAATTTATTCTCACTGTGGCAAACTACTGGTACCCCGGTGGTGGGTCTCGTGCTTGGCTAGGCTAGTGGGTCAGGGTGGACCCCCTAATCTTCTTTGTTTCTCACCCCTCTTGGGTGCCTCCGCTGGTGCCCCTCCTGGAGAGGGAGGGGGGCTTGGGACCTGGGCCCGCCTTCTACTCCGGGTCCCAGCCCAGGGGCTTTATGATATGCAGCTACATGATGCTGACAAAGTCCTGGTTTTACAGTTCTTTCCCCTGGGCTGTTTACCCCACCTCCTCTGCCCCTTTGGGGGTTTTGCACCCAGTGTCCCCTTCTGCCGCGTTCCCTTTCTCTGCTCTCCTTCTCTGTCTCTGCCTCTGTCTGTCTGTCTTTCTCTTCTCCTTCTCAATTACCTTGTTCCACAGCACAGCACTGTCCTCCTGCTCCTTCCCCAGTTTGTGCAGCCTCTGTTTGGGGCAGGGAGGCTTTTATTAAGCACCTGGCTGCCTCTTAATTGCTCTCCGGTGCTCCCAATTACCCTGGTTAATCACTAGGATACAGAGCCTTCAACATCCTGGGGCTTATATACCTCCCCTCTTCTACTCTATAACTAACAGCTGGCCTTGATCTCTCACACACGAAATCCCTGTGAGGTAGGGAAGTGATGTCAAACCCATTTTACAGATGCAATACTGAGGCACAGACAGGTTGACTGACTGGCCCAAAGTCACCATGGCCTAGGAATGGTGCTGGTCATGGACCTGTCGCCAGAGGGGTTCCCTGTAGCATAGGGTTTCATTGCAAATACTTCACACAGCTCCAACCCTTAGGTTCAGCTACCTTCTCAGGCCTTGTGTTCACTCAAAAATGGCCCCCTCATAGCCTGCACCAGAGCTGGCCCTGAGGTATGACAAGGACAGGCAGGAGTCCACTCCAGTTGGCTCCGTCAGTGCAAACATGGCTGGTGCTGGCCTGCATACAGGGGTCACTACTGCTGCTGCAGTAGAATTATTCCCATAGGCAGATGAGGGCTCCAGCTCATTGGAGATGGTTTCAAGGTCATTCCCTACCAAGTGGGGTAGGGATTCTCAGCAGTGATTAGCCACGCCCATGCTGATGACAATCACAGTTGGTCTGTCTGGGTCATGAAAAGAGAATGGGGCTGTCAAAGTGCCATCAGGATTTCCTCTACCAGGGGTTTGTTCTTGGGCCCAGCCTGCCTGTGGAAGGTTTAATTGACCCCTGGCTTTTTAATTGCTTATATAGGGAAAAAGCAGCAGATTTCGGATATTTAATTAAATACTAAAATTTGGTAGCAAATTAATTAACACGTAACTTAAAACATCACCCCCACTCCCACCCCCCCCAGCAAACACTCTTTAAGAGAGGGTAGGCAAGGCAGCATTAATTGTAACAATTAATTAGGCATTAAACTGATAATGGTTACAGCTGCTAGCAATTAAGAGCTAATTGTGTCAAGTGTTTTAACCATTTCAGTAATGAACTGAAAACACAAAGGCAACCGACAGAAGCAGAAAGACAGAAAAAACAAGAGTCCTGTGGCTCCTTATAGACTAACAGATTTCTTCGGGCATAAACTTTTGTGGGCTATAACCCACTTCATCAGATCTTATAGCCCACGAAAGCTTATGCCTGAAAAAATTTGTTAGTCTATAAGGTGCCACAGGATTCTCGTTGTTTTTACTGTACACAAACTAACACAGCTACCCCTCTAGAAAGACAGAAATAGCTTCCAATGCATTAGTAAGTCAATCTGTGTATCTGTCCACCTACATACCTGAGGAGTTTCCAAGGCACCTCTCACTGGGTGCATCTACACTTACAAATTAAGTCGACTTAAGCTTGCTTAAATCAACTTAATTTAATCTGCGTCTACACTACACTTTCCTTAAGTCAACTTAGGAAAAATTAAGTCGACTTTATAAAACCTCTTTTTAAGTCAACTTCGCTGGCTAAGTCGACTTTAGAAAGTCGACTTAGCCAGTGTGGACGTGGAGTAGCCATAAGTCGACTTTAAGTCAACTTAGGGGGCTCCAGGGCTTCCCCACCTGCTCCTATGCCCTGCCAGGGTCCCTGTCCCCCTTCGCCCCATTGTACCAAAGTACAATGGGGCAAAGGCTGAGCCCCCTGGCACTTGGGAAGGGGTGCCCCCCCCGCCACCATGGACCTGTCCCAGGTCCACCTAGCCCCTACAAGTCGACCTAGGCGTCCAGTGTGAATGCTCTAGGTCAATTTTATAAGGTCCCCTCTAAGTCGACTTAAAATTTGAGTGTGGACATGCTAAGTCAATTTAAATTAACAAGTGTAGACATAGCCACTGAGGTTTCAAAAGCTATGTCTACACATAGGGATTTAGGTCGACATAAAGAAGTCAACTTTAATAAGTAGACTTTAAGTTGACCTTATTAAGTCGACTTAGAGAGTCCACACAGGACTCCTAAGTCGACTTAAAGCGGGCCTTACTAACTCGACTTAGAGAGCCTATGCTAGACTCTCTAAGTCAACTAGTTAGGTCCAGGGAGAGCCAGCAAGTCCCAGAGCGGTCCGGGGGAGAAGGGAGTGTGGAGCTCCCCTCTGCCTGGGACCCCCGCTGGTCAAGGCAAAAAGGGAGCCGCCGCTTCCTTCTTGCTGGGACCCATGGGAGCGTGGACCCCCGAGGTCTGGGCCAGAACGGAGCCCTGCGGCTCCCTTCTGGCTGGGACCATGCTCCAGCTCCCGGGAAGCCTCCGGGGGCTTCCCGGGAGCTGGAGGGCAGCCGTGCCAGCAATTGCCAGCACTCCAGCTCCTGGGATCCCTCCGGGGTCTCCCCGCCAGCTGGAGCGCGCTGTGCTGGCAATTGCCGGCACAGCGGCACCAAGCTGGCGGGGAGACCTGGAGGCTTCCCGCCAGCTTAAGAAGTCGACTTAAGCATTAAAGTTGACTTTATAGTAGGTTTTATAAAGTCAACTTTAAATTTCCTTAAGTCAATTTAAGCAGCAGCTTAAGTTGACTTAAGGAAACTCCAGTGTGGACGCAGAGTAAATCAAGTCAACTGAAGCCTGCTTAAGTTGACTTAATTTACTAGTTTTGATGCACCCTAAGATATATCACTAATGTTGCTAACAAAATCTGGCCATTGGCAATTTAAACAACCGTTGAATCTGATTCAGAGCAGTTCTAGAAGAAAAGGTAGTTAAAAAAATTGTCATGTTCACATTATTATAATATTATTATTATTTATTTTATTATACCAACACTTAGTGATGCAATGTGCTAGGTGCTGTACATACACTTAGTACAGAACATCCCTGCCCCAAAGAGTACACAAACTAAGGCTTTATCTACACTAGATCACTTACAGCAGCACAGCTGTATCAATGGAGCTGTATCACTGTAATCCTCTAGTGTAGCCACTCTAAGCTGACGATAAAGAGCTCTTTCACCGACAAAGCGTGTCCCCACTGGTTCTTATGTCCGTGTAATTTGTGTCAGTCAGAACGGTTATTTATTCACTCTCCTGAGTGGTGTAAGTCATCCCACCATAAGTGATAGCATAGACATACCTTAAAGGTATGTCTATACCATGTGGAATTTTAATCTGTCTACACATTTTTACACTTTCTTTTGTTCTAATTCCTTTACAGGAAATAAACAAACAAAATAATCAAACTGTGACCATTCTTTGACTTTCCTCAGCCTTCCCACTTAAAACTCTGGTATACCAGTGCTCAGAGAGTGAATCCCAGTCAAATAGCAAGTCATGTATAAATTCTGTTCGGCGGTGATGCTTCATTTGCCTTGTATGTAAATGGACTTTTCGTTGCTCTCTGAGGTATTACATAGGGGATGCAGGAAAACAGGTGAAATAACAGTCCTTTGTTTGTTTGCCATATGCCTTTTAAATCCATAATTACAGCATACATTTATCGTTCTTTATACACCTGCCCCTACTTATATCATGCAATACTAATGGCCAGTGTGTTACTACACAGGATACCTTACAAACATGACACCTTCAAGACACAACAGTATGGTGGGGCAGTTTCAGGCCTGAAAGTTTTTCCTATGGTAAGTTTGTCCTTTGCCAGTTTGCAGCTAATCTGCTCTGTGACTCTTTCCTAGTGAATTGTGAGAGAATTTGTCTCTTCTTCTGGGCAAACAGAAGAAGTTGTGAGAAGGCACTGAAGGGCTATTAGTTATCAGGCAACATCACCTGCCTCCCTACAGGGGAGTGGGAGGGTTTTGGCTGTAAGCATGGAAGGGATCAGTTTATGGATCTGTCAGGCTACCATTTTGATTTTAAAGCTGAAATCTAACTGACTAGGTTAGTCAATTGGAAGAGAATTATAGCCAATAGAATATGGAATCTGATGGGCTAACCCTTTTGGTTGGGTCCAGAGTGCATTAGCTGACTAATTTTAATGCTGGGTTCTTTTCTGGTCAAACTTTCAACTTGAACAGTGTTTCTCAAAAGGGCATCAATGTATTAATTCCCCCTGAACCACATTAGTGGCAGTGCAGATGTAAGATGAATTGGCAAAGGGAAGCTATTTTTCTGAACTGGAGCAAATTGAGACACCAGGGAAAAATGCACAGGGGAAATTCTGATACTAGATGGGAAACTAAGATCCCCGCTAACTCACCTAACACATGGCTACTGGAGACCCCTCTTCCAGCACGCTGTCCTTCAGCCCAGCTCTTGTTGTACGTTACATCAGCCCCTCTGACAGCTGGCAGGCTGTAGCATTGTTGATGCATTCCAGGGATTTACTGCAGACTAGACTGGGCCTAGGAGACGCGTTATCGGTCTAGAAACAGACAAACATTTCCTGGGCCGTACAGTTAAAGCCACTTGGCAGGGAACTTGCTCTTTTTCAGTGTTTCTTGGGCTGGTCCCTTTGCCAAAATTAGCTGAACAAACTCATGAGGACAATCTACTGCAGATGGTCACATTATAGATCATCCTGGGGGTAAATTTTATGTCCTCTGACTTAATTTTGACCATACCCCATCTAGAATTAGCCATGGTTGAGTCCCCTTGTAGTTTAAGGAGCTCAGTACTTCTGATTAATCTATATCTACCTAGTTACCTTCTCATCTGCATCTCTGTCTGTGAGAGTGGTTTGCAAAATTTGCATCATAACTATTCTTCAATGAAAAGGAGTTTTTTGATAAAATGGGTATTTTCCATTTTTTATAAAATAAAAGTGGTGGGAGAATTATTGAAAAACCAAAGGCCTGGTTTTTTTCCCCAACTAAACTATGAATGAAAACTAAAAATTTTGGCTGCTAAAAACTAATTTTTTTAAAAAATGTTGTTGTTATTTGGTTGTTAAGAACTGCAGGTTTGGGGGTGTGGGAAAGTTTACATGTTTTGACAAAACAGAAACCACCCAAAAGTCATGTTAAATTTTTCAGTGAAAACAAGCAGTCCTTGGTTTGGGGGTTGTTTCTTTGGTGGGGGGGGGGGTGGAAGAGGGGATTCTGGGAAAAAAACTTACATTTTTACCAGCTTATCTGTCTGTCTCAACCAGCAAGTGCATGTGTGCAGCACAGGGAATTGCCACTCACTCCAGCAGCTTGAATTCCAGCATGCTTCCAAACCATGCAAGACTCCAGAATAACTTTTTGACCCTCCATGGACAGGAAATCCTGAAACTGCCATCATGCTTACTCTCCTCTGTCTGGTTCTGTGAGCTCATCTGCTTTCCTCTGCTAGGCCATGTGCAGGCACTGCACACTGGATTCCACTGGCCGCCTGATTTCTCTCTGGTGACACCTGTCACTTGGGAGCTGTCGTGTTTGTTCATCTCGCCAGGGGGAATTTCAGCTTGTGGAGGTAGTTTTATCCTAGGTATTTTCATGGGGTTTTCCCCCCAGGAGTATTGGTTTTTCCCCCAGAGTGGGGATTAGCCCCACAGCACCCAAACAGTTCTGCTCCTCAACCTTCACCATCTACTGCAGTGCTGCCAGAGAGCAACTCAATTACCAGGCCAGGTCACCACCAACCTTTGGGGTTTTTGGAAGACAGCAACTTTAAACAAGCTCACGCAATGTAGTTCCTGGGCCAGGTTTAAAGAGGAAAAGCCTCAGATCTCATTTCAATGTATCATTCTGTACTGCACACAGAATCACAGGGCTAGATCCTCAGCTGGTGTAAATTAGCATAGCTTCTTTGATGGCAATCGCAACAACAGACGATCTGGCCTGTGGATATTTAAGATGGTACCTGATAGGTTTTGTCTGACCATTCCCCTGTTCCACTGGCTCAAACAGGAGGGTTGCTCATTGCTCCTCATAGGATGTTTCCCATTATTTTCTCCAGCCCAGTGTGCCAATAGGTGTATGGTATTTTCTAGGTAGACATGGCATCCATGTCTCACACAGGGTAGCAAACAAGAAATCCAGGGCCAAGCCCTGAATTAGTATAATTCTACTGATCTCAATGCAGCTAGCCCAGTCTACATCAAAGAAGGATTCAGGCTCTGTTTCTATCAATGCAAGAAACTTCCAAATTATATAATTACGCAGGTTACTGTTCCTGAAAAGAGGTGAAAGGCTGAGAGACAGGTGGAGCAGGTGTGCTGACTTACAGTGACATATGCTATTGACTCTGCCATCTTTAACAAGGAACAGCCTGGGATCTGAGGATTAGGTCAGTCAGAATATTCCCCTCGGTCTAACCCATTGCATCTCCGAGATGTTTGGCTCTTTTGGATCTATATTATTAACAGCCATCCTCTTTCCTTATAGAGGACAACTTTATGTACTCTCTCCACTAGACCCCAAAGGCAAGCCCAGGAACTTGAGGGCCTATGTGTCATTAATAATATGTTCTAACTTCTCTTGCTTGCCAGCAACTCTTTGGGTGTAAATCTTTTTCTGCAAATATCACCAGTGCCCATCAAGTATTTGAAATAAAAGGAATCAGACTTCCATAAACATCACCTAGATGGACCTCACCTGGGCTGGACAAAACCTGATGTTGCGGTTGCTAACCTGACTGGGACATGAGCAAAGCCTTGACTGATGGAACACTCTTCACAAACAGTGTGGGTGGGAATGATTAACAGTCCCGTTATAGGCGACTGCTCTTCCTATGTGAAATAGAGTCCTCCAAGGAGAATCTGAACTCTGCACATGCACTCTTTAAAATACCGCATATCTACTCACTGCCACACCTCATAGCTGCTCCCACTCACACCCTGACATGTTCATGTGCATTAACACATCTCACACACATGCTTTCACATTCACACACATGCCTTTGCATGCTCACTGTCAGAAATGCAGTCACACACACCCATATCTTAACACACATGCAAAATCATTCACACCCTGACATGCGCAAACACAACACACACTGTCTCATGTACACACATACAATCACAAAGTACACACATACATCTTCTCAAGCATGCACATCCAGACAGACATGCCTCACTTTCCCATGCACAATCTCAGCCCCTTCCAAACAACCAACACCCAAGAAAATTCTGTCCCTTCTTCCATAGCAACAGGTTTTCATAGATTACTTAGAAGTTGAAGGCTGGAAGAAACCATTAGATCCTCTGCCTGAGCTCTGGTATATCACAGGTCATTACATTTCCCCCAGTTACTCTTGTTCTGATCCCGATATCATGGGTTAAATTAAAGCAGTTTTATTTCCTGCACATTAAGACATTGGCTATGAATATTAATTACTTTAACATCTTGTTGTGATAAGGCCAAGCACATTTCCATGCTTCAGCTTGTTGCTAGGGAACTGAGAGTGACATGTCATGGATCTCATTTGCTTCAGGGTCTGAACACTTCAACTGCAGAACAATGTTAAGCCACGGAGCCGGATTCACCCATTAATTATTTAGAGCCTAATAAAAAAAAAACCACTCTTTTTTCTTCTCTCCATCCGATTTTGCTTTCAGAGCTACACGGGTTCATTAATCCCCAGAGCTGTTGCTTGGTTCCACATGCTGTCTTCCCTTAGACTGCAGAGAGGATGTTCTGGCTTGTTTAAGGGAGTTTTTCCAAGCGGCCAGCGGAATGAAGCAAAGAATTGTATCTGAATGGAGTTGCCCAGAAAGTGTAAGCGCAATATCTCATTATTCCACTTCTAATTTTGCATCTAAATGACCTAGCAAGTCAGTCCCATCCTACTGCGTCCCACTGAGAGCAGTAGGAATGGCACGACCACTGCCTGGGCAGGTATTGTTTCTCATCTGCACTACTTCTGCCTGTGTCTTTGCAGCACGGTCACGTTAGAAGCTGCAGTTCAGTTTCCTGGGATAAGACCACTCTCTGCACTCTTTCTGCCAATGTTGTCCTACCCCTATAGTTCTGGGCATCTTCCAAAGAACACCAAGGAGCTGGAGTGGGGGCAAATGGAGCCTGTGCAGGGAACATAGCATGTGCAATACTGGGGCATCTCCCTTTTCATCCTCCTGCCCCAGGCTGGCTGCATCAGGAACATCTGGAAATTACACCGTGCATTCTCCAAAAGAATTCCAGTGGAAAGTTAACCGACCCGGGGGATCAAAGAATGAGAAGCTACCCATATTAAGCCTAAGTTGCCCTCTTCTTTTAGGAAAGCAAACAAGGAGTCCTGTGGCACTTTTAAAGACTAACAAAATTACTATTTATTTATTGAATGTATTAAATAAATGTGTTAGTCTTTAATAATGCCACAGGACTCCTTGGGTTTTTTTTGCTGAACTAGACTAACACAGCTACCCCTTTGGAACTCCTCTTCTAGGAGCTGTCACCTTGCAGGGGAATTTCAGAAAGAGGATACAGCAGGCACTTTTAACATTCAAACAAGGCCAGAAGAAAGGGGGCAGCCCCGTTAGGTTCATTCCTGGATGGGGTAAATGTAGGGTTGTTTCCTATAGTCTGTTCTTCAGGGATTTGTCCAATGTATTTGCTAAATCTCTCAGACAATAGGGACTCCCACTGCTTCTCCTCATGGAGAAAAATCATTTGTCCTGCCTGTTGTTTCTGTACCCAGTGACCATAGAATAGGCATTTAATTTCACACATTTGCTCCCCTCTGCAACTGAATGAGTGATAGAAAATATTTTTCTTTGACTGCCATGCAAGCCTTCTAATAAATTATTCAGCAAATATCTTCACAAATCATCCTACCAGCTCTGTAATCTGGGTGAATAGTCAAAATGGTTTTGCTGAATTATTTATTGGAAAAATATGGTATAATTCATCACATACCTTATTCTACAAATATTCTTCGGCCAGGAACCTCAGACAGGTGAAATCATCAAAGCAGCCCCCCTCATTCCATGGGGTTCACCTCTTGTTCTCATCTTTGGAGTGACGTCACTCCATGAATTCTCCATTGCATCACTGCAGAGGGAGGATAGCTCTGTCCCCAGGTCAGGACCCAGCCTATTGGAGGAGTTTGGTTTCTTGGCCCCTTGGTCAGTCCACTCCACTTGCCCTTGGCTGAGATTTGGATCTATATCATTGCAGCAATAAGACAAAATGCAAACAGTATGGCATGTCAGCCTGGTCCAAGCCCTCTGGAAGGACACCGCTGTATTGTGAGTGGATCTGACTGCTGAATCCCAAATGTTTCGAAGACAGCGAGAGCTGTGTAGAATTGGGTCACTGTTCCTAGATCTGGGTCTGTAACTACGGAACTCATGCCCATGCTCCTTCCTTGGGTTGCGGTACTCTCTAGCCCATCCTCCTTAGACTCCAAAACCAGCACCTCAACTCAACAGCCCTTTCAGAGACAACATGGCAGGCAAGCAAGGAACACAGGTGTAGCAAAGGCATTTCTTACCCACAGCCACTCTTCCTCTTTGAGAAAGCGCTGGAGAATTACAGACCTTGGAAAAATAAAAGATCCTAAAATGCTTTCCCTCTTAGACTCATCTCACCAAATAATAGGGCAACTGGCAGTTTACTCCTTCTCAATCAGTTAGCCTTGTGAAACAATCCTCATTGTATTTGAAGGGCAAGGAAATGAGAACAGGGAGAGCAGTTAACGGTTGGTTTAATGCTGCATAAATGGGTGCATCTGGTTTTGAATCTCTTCCACTGATCCCCCACACAGCCAGTGTCACAAATAATAGCACTTTATTGGTGAGATGGCCAGCTGCTGCCAGAAGGAGGCTCAGAAATGCAAACTATAACATTTATTTTAAAATACAGTCTTGATCTTGTTCCTGGCGAGATGCGTTGTGCCTCTCACCACGTGAACCTGCCAGCCTGCACAAAATGGGAAAGATGGTAGTCCTAACGTTCTCACTGTCACAGAAATCACTGAAATCAATCCTTTCCTGTACAAGTGGTCAAATACCACAAAGCAATGCTGCTGTCTCCAAGTCAAAATTGAGAAATTGGAAGAAATCTCACCTATCCTTGAATAACTCACGAGGAAAGCAGATGGGATATTTCCAAAGCATTGATCTTGTCTGTGCACATTAGATTAGTTCAGACAAGGCATGACTCTCCTCAGGAAATCACAGAAGTTCCAGTTGGCTGAAAAAAAAGTGAAGCATCAACTTATTATAGTGGCTAAATAAACTAACTTTCTTTTTTTATTTCCTCTTGCTGCCTTTGTTGACTGCAATTGGTCACATAAAACCGCGTGGAATTCTTCTTTGTTCTCTGACTGGATGAGCACACAGGCATTTCTGGTGTGACCAGCAGTTCTCTTCATCAACTCACTCTTGTGACAACAACACTCATAAAACTCAGTCAATCAACTATCCCTGGAAAGCAGAACCAGAAAAAGACAAGTGCAGCTGAAGAGCATATTGAACATGAATGAATATTCATTCTGCTCTAGTTCTGAGAGTGTGCTGAGGACCAGGGCCAGATTCTCAGCTGGGGTAAACTGTCATCAGTCCATTGAGTTCAAAGGCCCCCATCCCTGCAGATGGTGTAAATCAGCATTGCCCTCCTGACTTCAGTGGAGCTGTCCTGATTTACAACAGCCGAGGATCAGGTGTGACCTGGCCAATATGACTAGCATTTCAACTGCTACTGCTGTCTCCCACCAAGGTATAAATTCAGACAAGTATTTTCAGGGTTTAACTTCTCCCTATTAGTAGATACTAAGGAAAACTTAAAATGAAAAGTCACCTTAGAGAAAATTCAAAGGTAAATTTACTATTCGAAGAGAGTATTTGAACCTTCAGAGATGGAGCTGGTCAAAACAGAGGACAGAACAAGGAGCAATGGTTTCAAGTTGCAGCTGGGAAAGTCGAGGTTGGATATTAGGAAAAACTTTCTCACAAGGAGGGTGGTGAAGCATTGGAATGGGTTACCTAGGGAGGTGGTGGAATCTCCATCTTTGGAAAAATTTAAGGCCCAGTTAGACAAAACCCTGGCTGGGATGCTTTAGTGGGAGTGGTCCTGCTTTTAGCAGGGGGTTGGACTAAGTGACCTTATGAGGTCCCTTCCAGCCCTATGATTCTATGAAAAGCCCTGTTTGATTCAAAATCACCCTTGTCTGAACACCTTAGCACATTTTCAGATATGACTATGTTTCATTAGTAGATAATGAAATGCAAAAGGAGCTTCAAAGAGGTTGGTCAGATTGTGGCGGGGACATCGACAGTGGCAAGGGCAATCTGCATATCTGGCCACATGGCTCTTTTCCTTTGCTCTCTCTATTTTATGTAATCACACTAATTTTCTCTCTGTTTTAGGCAGGGCAATCTTCCTTTCTAAGGGCCCTCCTGGAAGAGGGGAGATTCTTTTCTCAAAGCTCAATGTGCGATACAAAGCATCCAACTACGCAGACCACAGGAAATGACCAAATGTCCAAACAAAATTTTTCTGAGGCAGGTCTTAGAGTCGTCTTCTACTTTTGGGCTTGTGCAGGCTCGGAGAGGGCAGTGGAGGAAATAAATACAAAATCCTGAGGAGGAACCACTGCTGACAGCACAGAAATATCTCTTATGTTCTTTGTCTGAGTCTCACTATGCACTTGAGCTGAACCCTGTTTGCACGAAGCATTCTGGTGCCAAATCAGTGTGTTGTAAAGAAGCGAGCAGTGCGGAGGACTGCCAAGGAACTGCCTGATTACGGAACTGAATGGAAGATCTAGGTGGGGCAGCCCTAAGTGGAAAGCTTTATTTAGAAGCCAAATAGGTTTTATTTTTGCCAAGTGGAAATTAGAATGGGTGTAAATCTAGCTGCAGAAAATGCATCACTCTCTTGAGAGGTAGGGAGCAGATCTCCTGGTTTGCTTTGGTCTCAATATTCCATGCATTACATCATAGGGCTAAAAGTAAAGTGTAAACTGATTGGGCACTGGAAATCCAGAAATGCTCTAAGACACCACAGCCAGGGAGAGGGTTTAAACATTTAATTTCATGAAAAAGATAGTTGGAGAATTGTTATCAGATTCCTGCCACCCACACCTTCTTCTTACCCCATTTTGGAAGGCGTAATGCAGTCTAATCTGATCTTCTGAAATGAAATCAGGCCAAATAATTTGCAAAATAGGCACATGGAATTAATTGAGTGAAAGCTCAGGGCCCATCCTGGGTCTAAGAGCTTGGACTGGCATGCGCTGCAAGTGCATCCAGAGAAGATAACATTAGCTGTATAAGGAGAGCTAATTATGAAGATGAAAGAAGCCAAGATGATGAACTAGCATAAAAACCCAGGCAAGTAGACTTAGCCCTTATTTGTTCAATGCACTTTACAAACATTAGCTAATTAATCCCCTGTGAGGTGGGGAGATCGTTCCCCTTGTTTTGCAGAGGGAGAAAGTGAAGCAGATAGGTTAAGAGATTTGCTCAAGGTCACACAACCAGCAGAGCTGTGACTATCATCAATGTTTGTATTACGGGAATATCTGAGGCTAGAATAAGGTCCCATTGTGCCAAGGACTATGCAAATACATAACCTAAGACTTGCCTTGCTCTAAAGAGTTTTCAATCTAAATAGACAAGGCAGGCAACGGATTGGAGGGGAAACAGAGGCCCAGAGGGATGGAAAATTTGTCCAGGATTATACACCAAAGATCAGTGGCAGAGCTAAGAGTGGATCCCACAGCTCCAAAGCCCCCTGTACTAACAACTCAGTCATGCTGCCTTCCCAAGAAATGCCTCTCAAGCCTATTAATTTATGCTTTTAAAGGGTTAAATTTCGCATTGCTACAAAAATCCTAACATTAAAAAAAAAAACATTTAATATTTTAACTTGATTTTCCTAGCTAGATAAGAGGCTCTTTCAATTATTATAATAAGGCTGGATATCTGTCAAGGCTAAAGAGTAATTGCTCAGTTACACCAATAATATGTCTTTGGCAAGCTTGCGCTATTGCAGGCCCACTACCAACTGAAAGGATCGTTAAATATTTGCCAATGTGTGAGTGCCATAGTGATGACTACAAAGGTAGCAGTAGAGACCAGCCAACTCCGGCTATGTACACACGATCACTTTATTGCGCGGTAAGGCTCCTTACCACGCAATAAAGCAAATAGCGTACACACGATCAATTTCTCTGTTGCGCGGCAACACCCTCTTGCTGCGCAACAGTTAAACCACTCAAAACGAGAGTGGTAGCATTATCGCGGAACAGCTGTTCCGCGGTAATGCTCATGTGTACTCATTTTGCACAATAGACAGCCTCCGGAAATGTCCCAGAGTGCCAATCTAGGCCACTCTGGGAAAAAGGAGGATCCGGGGAACTACAGACTGGTCAGCCTCACCTCAATCCCTGGGAAAATCATGGAGCAGGTCCTCAAGGAATCCATCCTGAAACACTTGGAGGAAAATAGAGTGATCAGGAACAGTCAGCATGGATTCACCAAGGGCAAATTGTGCCTGACCAACCTGATTTCCTTCTATGATGAGATGACTGGATTTGTGGATGCGGGAAGAGCCGTTGACGTGGTATACCTTGACTTTAGCAAGGCTTTTGATACGGTTTCCCACAGCATTCTCGTCGGCAAGTTAAGGACGTATGGGTTGGACGAGTGGACCATAAGGTGGATCGAAAACTGGTTAGATCAACGGGCTCAGCGGGTAGGAATCAATGGCTCGATGTCTGGTTGGCAACCGGTAACGAGTGGAGTGCCCCAGGGGTCGGTCCTGGGGCCGGTTCTATTCAACATTTTCATTAATGATCTTGATGATGGAATAGACTGCGTGCTTAGTAAGTTTGCAGATGACACCAAGTTGGGGGGAATGGTAGATACTCTGGAGGGCAGGGACAGGATCCAGGGAGACTTGGACAAATTGGAACACTGGGCCGAAAGAAACCTCATGAGGTTCAACAAAGACAAGTGCAAAGTCCTGCACTTAGGA
>ML685896.1:3228177-3278537 GCA_007922175.1 Pelusios castaneus
ACGTGTGTACACAAGAAAGCGCTATATTTATAGCGCTTTCCTTGTCCCGCAATAAGTTATTGCGGGACAAGTGTTCTCATGTGTACATAGCCTCAAAGTGGGAAATGTCTATTAACAGACCAATTGACAAGTCCACTCACACCCTCTAGAAGCTTTAGTCTTTATCAAGAATGACTCAGGGGAAAATGAGGACAATTTATATGGAAAACAGATGTAATCTTCCTTAAAAACTGACCTTGTTTTATTTTTAAAAATCTTCTTTTATTCATTAAAATGAGACAGTCTTTCTGGAACTTGAGCTAATTTTGTCTGGCTCTAAAAGCTCTGTCTCTCATTGAATTAGGTAGGATCTGGACACTTTTATATGAGAATCCTTTGCAAATTCCAGGCCAAACTGTCTGTTAACATAATAACATTCCTTTAATGAAGATTCCTTTGTCTTTATCGAAGTATTTTCCACTGCTCCATTCCCTGGAGGTTCCAAAGGAGTAGCCATGTTAGTCTAGTTCAGCAAAATGAACAAACAAACAGGAGTCTGGTGGCACTTTTAAAAACTAACAAATGTATTTATTGCATGAGCTTTCGTGGGAGAAAATCACACTTCGTCAGATGCTTGAAGATGGAGATCCATCTTCAAGCATCTGATGAGGTGGAATTTTCTGGCATGAAAGCTCATGAGATAAATACATTTGTTAGTCTTTAAAAGTGCCACAGGACTCCTTGTTTGATTTCCTGGAGGGGCCATCAGAAGACCAGGCTAGGACCTTGAACCCAGAGGGAACCATCCCTGACATGCAATGTGTACTGAGAAGTGTTGACCTGTGAATGGAGCATTGCCCAGAACTGGTTAGGCAGACTTCATGGTGCTTGTGAAACCATAAAAAGATAAAGTCCTTAATTTGCACTTGCTGGTCTAAAGACTCTATTCTTAAAGGTCTAAGCGTGCTTCAGTAGACACACTTTTTCTCTTCCCAGTTGAGGCTGGGTAACAATGCATGTCATGAATGATGTTTTGGTGCACTGCACATGTATGCCACTGTTCCTTGCTGGAGGGGGTACATCACACCTACTGTTATGTGGGGGGGGCGTATATCTATGTATTAGTTCATATATATGCCGGGACCCTCTACTGAAGGAAACATATTCCACTTGCTGGGGGAAGGAAGAGGGGAGTGCGTATGTTCATATGCATGTGTATATGAAAGCACATGTACCTCTGCCTTCTAAGGTAATATTCAAGACACGCTCAAGGATTTCTCTTAGCACATGTCTGGTCTAACGCGTGGCTTGAACAGATGGTACACATACAAGCCCTTCTTCTCCCGAGGATTGTTTGCCAGCCTCCCTTCAGCCCCTGAATAGAAATCAGTGACTGTGGATCTGACGGGAAACAGTCGTTTGGCTCATACTCTATGTCTGACAGCCACGGTATCCATGTAAGCACAGGGTCGTTAACCATGCAACATAGACCAGTAAAACCTGAAGACCCATCTGTCCGGTTTGGTGACAGACCTCTCCCCCTTGTCTCACATTATAGATGTAAATACGACCACTCTTGTAATATGTATGTCATGTGTCTTTAGTCACTGGTGCTCAGTGTAACTTAATGCCATATTTATCCTATTGACATAAGTTATTTCGCAGACGGTAGCTGTGAATTGGCTTTACAGGGATTCCTATGCTTCGGCAATAGGGAGATTGATTCTGGTTCTTACTTCAATGGTTAGAAACATGAATTTTATAGCAGCGTGTGTGTTTGAGCTGCCTGAACATTGGCTTACTATGTGTCCCTGCTCACAGTTAGTACACAGTGGGCTGTACATTAAGTGGGGAAGGCAGTTGGTCCTGGAGAATTTCGTTAAGGAAAGCATCACATTGTCCAAATGTTGAGTCTGTACATGGCTTCCACTCATGGGGCATTTCCAGATTCATTGCCACATCGGAAGGAAGGGGGAGGGGGTCAGTCGATCTGTGTTGTGTCTTCTCCCTTGGGCTTCGCTGTAATGCTTCAGATGAATATGCAAACTAGAGGGCCTGAGTGAAGTCAGTGAGGAAGGAGTGATCTGGCCACTAGGAGACTCAGAAGACTTGATTCCAGTTCCCAGGTCTGCTCCAGACATCCTGTGTGACTTAAGCAAATTCTTTACTCTCACTGTACCTCCGTTCCCCATCTGGAAAGGGGGATAATAACCCTTTCTGTGACTGTCTTGTCTAATCAGATAGCAAGATCCTCAGGGGGGCAACTCTCCCTTACTCCATGTCAGTACATCAGCTAGCACAATGCTGACCCTCACCTGGGCTACTGTAATACATATAATCATCCGCGACTGTTTGGGTGTTGAAAGACAATAGAGTCCTGTGACACTCATGCGATAAATAAATCTGTTAGTCTTTAAAAGTGCCACAGGACTCTGTTGTCTTTCTACAATAGACTAACACGGCTACCCCTTTGGAATTTGACTGTTTGGGTGTTGACAGTGAAGGAGCTGGGTCAGTCCTTGATGGCTTGGGGTGGGTAAGAGTGAGGTGCCAATTCTTATCTTCATCCCTTATGTAGGAGGAGATCCTCTTTAAATTCTTACTGTTTAAAAACCTGCAATGGGAATCTCTTCCCAGAGCCCCCATGCACTGGGGAGAGTTTCTAGGATCATAGGTCGTTAATAAAAATCATCTCCCAAGAAGCCTTTTAATTGGCTCTTGTAACATTTCTCTCATAATCAATGTTCTCCAGACATGCCTGCAATTTTGTTCTGAAAAATAATGAAGTTACATGTATCTTCAATTAGGAAACAAAATATCTACCCTTCTGGGACTCTATGTATTTTTCACACCTGAAAATACTCAACAAATGACAGTAAACAAATGCAAAGGACATAAAAGCTGAGAGGGAGTCTCTGTAATCGAGCAGGATAATGGGAAGAGGCTGAATAATAACATCTATTAATAATGACACTGTAATTGGAGGTCTCCCAGAGAAAGCTTCTCTGTGCACCAGTTCTCCATTGATTGGCTTCCCACATGCACATAAAACAACGCTGTCAGTTTACAGGGCTAATGTGAGCTGTGAATGCCCTGTTTACCCAACACACCAGGACAAAGCACATGGCTTCCCCTCTCCCCATCCAGACTCAAAGCAAACTGGACATCTGCCTCCAGCCCCACTGCAGTTCTGCTGCTACCCCCATATCGCTGCAGTCTAAGGGAAGGTAGCTTTATTAATGCTGATCTGGGTAACACCACCACTTGGCTCTCACACGGTTATTTGGTGCTGTGCAGAAATGAACCAGCTGACCATTACTGCAGGGGGTATAGCCTTCTACTGTAGAATATTATACCATTATTTATCTGCCTACAAGGGGTAAGCAAATTAAAACATGTTAAGCCCATGTGAAGCAGGGACCATCTTATTTCATAGCTGTACATCCCCTAGCATAATTGGGCCCGGATCCTCATTAGGCCTCTGCCTACATGCTGCTGTAATGCCATGGAGGAAAGGATGGTCCTCTGGTTAAGAGATTGGATTGGGATTCAGGAGGTGTGGGTGTAACACCCAGCTAAACCACAAACTCCCTGCACAGCTTTGAGTAGATCACGCAACATCCTTGCATCTTAGGGGATAATAATCTGTTCTTGCTCTCTCTTGCCTGTATAGATTGTGTAAACTCTCCAGGGCAGGGAATGGGCCTGGCTCTGTGTTTGTACAGCACCTAGCGCACTGGGACCTCGATATCAGCTAAGGACTGCTGTTCTCTGACCTGGCAGCCTCCACTGCTGTGATTTCTGTGGCTTTAGTACAGTAAACAGTGAAGTGGGGACATTCCACTGCAGTGTTCTCAGTACAAATGCCGAGGTCGTGAATATCCCGGAAATGAAGCCAAATCTGGCAGAATCGGAGCCAGACGTCCTGGCCCCAACACCATTCAGTGAAGCCTTTTTGGAGGAACCAACCCTAGTAACCGCACTGTCTCTTTCATTAGATGAGTCTGTTTCAGTATAATTATTTGGCATGTATCAATATAAAATTCTAATAAAGGGATAATTAGAAAAACACATTTTCCTGGAGCTCCATTATAACCTACACACAGCTTGACGATGCATTAAAAATGCTGATTCCCAAGAGCCATTGCAGGCTGGTAATAGAATTTTTCCGGAATGAAATCGGAGTAGCATGATTCATATCACTAGCCAAAATTGAGACGGTTGTTTTCTTATAATGTGGGGGCAGGGGGAAGATGGGAGAACAGGGACATGGAGTTGTTGAAGCTTTCCCGGGGCTATTCAACCTTATGTCAAGGGGTGGGTGGACAGCTCAATGCAAGAAGATAATTAGCATGCAATTCTCCCTGGACTGCATTGACCTGGATGAATGTGAAGTCTGAACTCATCTTACCTCTCTGTGGATGGGACTTATCCACCACTTAGCTCTTCGGCCACTCAGGAAAGCAGTGGTTGGAGAATCCTTAATGCATGTAATGCTCCCTGGGGCTGCATAAACCTGAGAGCATGTGAGATTCCAGATCCCCACTGTCTCTTTATGGAGAAAGGGACTCACCTACTTTCCCATGGATGTCTCAGCAAAGATGGGCAGGAGGAGTTAGGTGAAACAGAAAACTCCCATTTATCCCACATCCTCCTTAAACCACCAGGAAATATCTGTCCCTTACTTTGCTTCTTTGTTGGGTGGTCTTCAGGCTCACTGGATAAAACACTGGTTTCCCCTCCCTTCCAGATGTAATCTCTTCTTTGAGTTGTTTGATCCATCCCTACCTTGCTGTAGGACAGAAAATAACATTGTCTGTTCCTCAAACACCTCATTAACCATACCCATACAATCCAAATGAGAAACAACCACCTCTTGGCTGGAAGGTGGAAGCCAACAGTGGAAAGCGGATTTAAGATTTATATCATTATAATACCAGCTACAGGATCTTCAGCATCCCTCCAGAGCAACTGGGACCTCAGTTAGAGCCTATATATAGTAAGTTGTCTGGAATTCTTTATCTGCTCAGAAGGATGCGGTGCTAAGTGGATCCTATTGAAATTTGAGCCCATGGTCCCAGAGCATCCAGAGGTTTCAAACCTGATGCTTAGAGGTCAAAGCCATCCCCTCCAGGTAAACAGAGGGAGTATTTTGGCTCTTCAATGTCAGTGTTATGTGGTATTAAGTACTGACTGGAGGGTTGGGAAGTAGGAACTTTTCTTCAGAGGCCCAAAGGAGAGCTAATCATGGGAGACTGGCTGGTACAGAGTCCACATGAAATCTAGATTAAAGCCCAGTTTGTGGCGTAGTCTTTGCACACCCAAGAGATTAACTCAGCAATCATTTTATGTGTGCCCGGAAGGCTTATGCACCGTAGAATTATAGCAGGTTAGGTTGGGAATGGAAGGAACATCAAGAGGTCAACTAGTCCAACCCCTTTCTCAAATCAGGACCAATCCCAATCATTTTCAGCTGTGCTTCTGTTCTGGTCATTGGTTCTTCTCAAGGCATGCCCCGGGCCACACACTGATACCTGCTCCTGGGACAGCTGCCACTCTAAGGACAGGCATGCCCTCGCTGGAGTGCAGAAGAGAACTACTAAGTGATATAAAGAGAGCAAAGATAAGAAGTGCCAGAGACTGCATGGAATCCATTAGGTACTTTGCTATTGACCTTATGTGGAAGGTGCTTGGATACCACAATGATGGACATAGACACAGAATGTGTTTTCCCATGCTAAACAAACAAGGAGTCCTGTGATTTGGTTTGGTGTTGTTTTGCTGAAGTAGACTAACATGGCTACCCCTTTGGAATTCTTCCCATGCTGTTAGTTTTCCTTTCCCATTATTGCAAAAGGATGGTCACTCTACAATGAAGGAGTGTTCCACCAAAGGGAAAACTCATCTCCCAGCAATATTTCCCTAGCATATTAGAGGGCTGTGCCTGTACCCACATATACAGGCTTCCACGTCTCAGCACATCTTCCCTGCTGGCTCAAGAGGGAATATGCACTGAGAAGCAAAGCAAGGAACAGAATTCATTGTCTGTCATTTCCAGCTGTGATGCGAGGGGGGTGGGGATGGGGACACACTAAACAATTTCCTTTTAACTAACCTCATTCCCCTCTCAGGCTGGTCCTACTCCTGTGTAACTGCACTGAGTTCAGCAGGGTTACTCCTGATTTATACAGCGTAAGACAAAGGAGAATCGGGCGCTGCACATTTAGAAATTATGCTGAGGTTAAATCCAAACCATGTAGCATGCTGAAGCTGCAGCCATGTGCTCAGCATGGAATCCCACTAAGGTATGGAGTTTTCCATTAGTTTGCCTTTAAGGAGAAAGATTCCCTCACTCCTCCAGTTCAGGTTTGGGGAGTATTATTGGTGCATGTAATTAGCAAGTCAATACCCAGGTGGGTCCTCAGTCAACACCGGCAGAAGACAAGTTAATTTGAGCCTAGCAAGTTACTGTGACAAGCAGAGCTGGGATCATCAAGCATGTCTTACAAACCTCCAGTGGGGTCCAAATCTGTGATTCCTCAAATACTCTGGATTAAGATTTGTTTACCTGGATTGCACTTGCTCTGATGGAGTTTGCCAAGTTACGTTTTGCACATACCCTATCCAGTGGGATCTGCTGCACTGCTTGGTTTCTGGCTCTCTAACCAATGACAGAAGAGACACTCAACTTCTCACAATCAGTACAAAATGGGGTAGGGAGGGGGGTTGATTTTATGTCAGAGGCATCTGAGATAAGAGCAATCTGCTTGCCAGTCTCAACTCCAGGCTAAACTCTGCTCTAAACTCAATCCTCTGCACAGAAAGAGATAGTAACAAGTGCAGGTCACCAACAGCTTTCCAGACATTGGATGAGCTTGCAAGACAAAGAAGAGACACTCCCAGGCAGGGCCCAGTTGTCCCATGCTGGCCCTGGTGGCTCCTATAGATCTCTCTGTTTCTCCAAGTTGCTTTCTGAGAATAAGCACCTGCCAACCAATCATCATGATAAATATTTTCTGGGCAGAGGATCTCTCGGGGGACTTTCTCAGCACAGCAGGCAGGAAGAAAGAGGATGCTCCAGAACTGATGCATTTTCATCTCCTCCCAGTTTCTTTTTTAAAAGCAGCAGGGGTGATTTTCAAAGCCGCCAAGCCAGACCCTCCGCTGGTGAAATAGATAGTTCTCTTCAAAGTTCTTTCCCCAGGAATCACTCCTGCTATTGCAAAGGGGTGACTGCCCTGCAGTTGAGGGAATGTTCCATGCATGAGTAAACTCAGCTCCCACCAACATTTCTCCAGTCACTCAGTGGAATGGTGATGATAATTTCCAAACAGCTGAGACTCCGATGCACCAAAAAAAAAAATATTGGTGGGATGGTGCTCACCCCCAGATCCTTCCAAAATGAAAATAAAGATCAGCTGCACTCAAAACGCTTATCAGAACAAGTCACCCTCCCTGTCCCCAACCCACTCTTGGCCAGACACCAGTGGAATAAAATATATCGAGGCTCAGCGCCTTGGAGGACAAATACCTTATGGAACAAGAGATGTCTCCAAAGATGGAGAATCCTGTGCTGATAAAGCAATGCAAGGGAGGGATATCTGTGCCCGGATTCTCCCATGGGTGTAAATCAGGAGAAACTCCTCTGAAGTCATTGGGGTACACCACTGTGTGGGGGGGAGGGGAATTTGGCCCATTGTGAATGCAAAGTGCATCTGCCTTCTGCAATAAACAGGGAGAAGGTACCATTGGTACCTGACAACTGGTGTCTGTAATGGCAGATTCATTGCTTCTGAGCTTCCCCACAGAGAGATCTAAGAGATGAAGAAACTCTAAGGAGGAAAGGAGAAGGCAGTAGCTGCTGAAGTTCTTCCCACTTACAGGGTATGGATAGTTAGCCACGGCTAGTTACCAGGCCCATACGGCTCTGGCAGCACCTGTGGGATAAAGCAATCTCTGCTCACTGCTACAAGTATTTTGCTGATGGTGAGAGGGCCCCCTAGGTGGGTCACCCTCAAAGACTGAATATGGTGCTGATAAGCAGAGCCCTCTACTGTCTGAGCTAAAGGACCAAGCCTATTGGCTTGGAAACAGAAGCAGATTCACAAAGCTCTTAATGCAGCCCTGCCTCCAGAGGTCAGCCCAGGTAAACAGCAGTGGGCTGCACTGGCCCTTGGTGCGGCCAACATTCACTGAAAGACAAGACGGTACCTGCTATGGTGTTCAGGGATTACTCACTGCTTCCGCCACTTGCAAGAGTTCTGGCTGTGCATAACAGCAAGAGCTCCGTTCCCCATCCGGAGTCTCTGCCTGCAAAGCTGAGCCCTTAGAGGCACAATCCCCATTGCCACACGATGCAGCACACGGGCACTACCAGAGCAAGTCAGCCTCTCAGCCCTTCTGCCGACATGTAACATGTGACCTTCAGGTACTTGAACCATTAGGCAGATGCTCACGAGCCACCCCAGGTGCAGCAGCGTTGAGCTCCCATTTGTTCAAGTGCGTGGAAGGAGTTGGAGCTGAGTGAACTACGCAGCGCAGAGACCCAGGATTAGCTCATCGGTGATAGTTTTTAATTTCACTTAAAAGCACCGGGAGCCGTCTAGTCTCTTCATGCTCCAGTGACTGTTAATTCATCACAATCCAGAGAGAAGAGGTGGAATTAAGTGAAGGCCTGATTGCAAAAGGCAGTGTTTAAGTACCAGAGAGAAAATGCTGTGTCTTCTCTTCCCTTCAGAGCTTTTGCGCGGAGTTACCAGCCCCCAAACACTGCTAGAAAACAAGACTCCTCGCTCCTGAGAATGATTCTTCCACTTCAAAGGGATCTTCCTGCGATTCCACTCAATGACCAGCATTAGACAAGCAAACCAACTGTCTCCTGGCAGCCAGTGGCATTGACTTAGCTGCACAGCATCTAGGTTCCCAAACTGGAGAGGCAGGTGGTTTGTCTAGAACAGGGGTCGGCAACCTGAAAGACAAGAAGAGCCATTGTAATAATTCCTTCAATACCCAAGTGTTCTGAGAGCTGCAATGGGTGTAACCTCCTGGTGTCGGGGAGCTGGGATTTGCGCCAGGGTCTCTGCCTCAGGGTCCCCTGGCGGGGTTTGGGAGAGCCCAGAACCAGGAGTGAGACCTCTGGGTTTCCCAGAGGCACAGAGGAGCCCAAAGCCAAGAGCTGACTGCCTGCAGGGTACCGTGGTGGGGTTGGGGAGCCTGATGCCCAGAGCCGCAAGGGAGCAGCCAAATAGCTTCATGCAGCTCTAGAGCTGCAGGTTGCAGACCCCTGGTCTAGAAAATAAGCCAGGCACAGCCAGTGCTGCTGCTTACAGGTCTCACTTCTTCCCAAGTGTGTACAGAATCAGCAGCTCCTCTGAGACACATTGGGGCTCATGCCAGGAAGGCACAGGTGGAAATGGCGGGGCAGCCTCAGGACAGGGAGTTGAAGAAGGTTAAAGAAGGGAAAAGGAAGAGCAGAGGGGGGAAGGAATGAGGATGAAAGTGAAAGCCAGTCCTTAGTAGAGCCAGACACCACACATCAGTCCTAACCTGATCCCTAGCTTGGGAGCAGCAACTGGATTCAAACCTTATCCCAGCCAGGAGCCACCAACTAGCGCCCACCCTAACCCTAGGCTGGGGCAACCAACTGAACTCAGCCCTGCCCTAGAGCCATTCCCTATCTGTCTGATAGGGCTCTGTACCGGCCTTCTGTCAGCACTCCTCTAAGTGCTAATGCCACTTTCTTCTCCTCTTTCTTCTCTTCTTGGCCTTTCTCCTCTGCTTTCCCCTGGGTTAGCAAAATAGTGGAGCTCTCTCCAGTGTCTTTATTACACCATGCTGCTCGTTGGGGTGTTGAACAACAAGCAGATTTCAGCTGGAAACACAGCAAATCCTCCTGGGCTGACGCCTTTGGTACTCTCCCAAAGCACATTGTCAGCATCGAGAAGATTAATTCAGTCAGCAGTATATTTCTGAGTGATATGCCAAACCCTGAATCACTCTCTCTAAGTGTCAGTAGGGCGTATCAACGGGTCTGAGTGCCATCAGGGAGTATTGTTAGCACAAATGATTATGGGGATATCGTTTCCCCTTTGGCCACAGGTGCGCAGCTTTGAGCTCATATCTCAGATTTCATACCCTAATGGGGGTAACAAGAATAAAGAGTGTCACTTTGCTTTACTTTGTGCTTGATGGTTGGTGTACTTCCAAACTGAGGTTCATTACAACAGTCCTACTTCCTACTGAGTTTATTCCATGGTGTCTGTGATCGTGTGCAATGGGGAGATTCCAAAGCAAGACACAATACTATAGAATGTTACATTTCAGCCCCTAATCCTACTAGGCTAATGAATCAAATTCTCTTGCACTTTCCTTGGGTTCAACAGATTAGGACAAACAACGGGTTTGCAAGAAAATTGGGTGGGGCAAGAGAAATGGGATTAGTTCTGAATTTCTTGCACATTTTGAAGGGCAAAACTTTCCTTCAGTTCTGCTTTCTTGCAAATAGAGGCACATTTCCTAAATCATTCAGTGCCATGAGTTTTCTCACTTCTGCCAAACAAGTGCCAGATTTTGGATGGGGAAACTGGGCTTTTTCTTATGACATAAAAGCCCATAGGCAAAGAAAAATGAGCCAGAAACTACTGGTGTAATTCAGCAGAGCGCCAGTGAAGTCAATGAACCAACACTGATTTATACCAGCTTGAGGATCTGGCTCAATTTTTTTCATTTAGAATATTCAAACAAGTTGGGGGATTTTTTTCCCTCCTTCGTTGCAATCTGAATGTTAATTTTTATCAGTGTGTGGCATGGATAATCGTGAAAAAATGGCAGAATCAGTAGTTCCCGTGAAGACACTCTCCTTCCTTTCATGAGGCAGGTTAAGAAATCTTTCCCTCTTATTCCAGTCCTGTAAAGCATGTCCCAAGTGAAAGACTGTGTGGTGGCTTGAGCCTCCAACCAAGGGAACCCAACACTGGGTAATGCCACTTGGATAGCCAGACCACATCCAGCTGTTGAAAAGAGCAGCAGATGTGTCTTCTTTAGGTTGGTCTTGCTCCCTGGGGATTCATGCTGTGTGCTTAAATCCATACTCTGGGCACACACATACTTAACCACTCTGTGTTAAGTCACAGTTAGCCATACTCAGAAGAGGGTGTTCCTGTTGCATAGGCCTTGTGCTGGCTTTCAAAACAAGGAATCTCACCCCCAGTGAATTAATTCCATCCTACACAAACAATCTTCAGAGCCTAGAAAACCCTGAAAAGATCCTTGACAGAAATGTTCCTTCAGAATCCACAAGAAGGTGTTTCTGGGATCCAGAACCCACCCACTGCCCGTTTCTTCTTCTGTATCCAGGCTCAGCGTCTCCACACCACCCCCTTTCCAAGTCTCTTAGCGGAGTAGTTTGGATTCTTTTTCTGCATTAATTGCTTTCTGGAGCCCTCTTGTTCAGGCTCAGCGGGGTTAGGGCAGCATGCTGTGCAGGCGTCTGTGTTCTCTGTAGTACACCCTGCTCTGTTCTCAGTTATCAGCAGGGGCAGCAGCTTAAATTCCCTCTCCACAAAGCCCCTGTTGTTGCTTTGATGTTGCAAGTTTATATTGTGCCCTTGTCGTAGATAATATAGTTCCTTCTGTTTCATTTTTAGCAGCAATTCCTTTTCTGCTCTTTATTGTGCGGATACAATAGCCCCGTTTTATTTCTCCATCGATTGTATTGTCCTGTAATTGCTCTCCTGTCTGGAAGGTAGGGAGGATTTATTCTGATTTGATCACCTTTTTTCTCCCTATAAATGATAAATTCCTCCATTTATCTGTCTTTGTGTGATGATGTCTCTGGCTTCCGCATGAATAGAAATCCCCTTACATAACAGCCTGTCGAATTACAAATTTCCCATAACCTATTCTCTGGGATTCTTACAACGTTAACATACCTTTTACTTCATCTACAAAAAACTATTTTGATGCTACGCCTCTGAGGCTCTTACATAGTGGGAAAAAATCGACTGGAAACAGGGTGGTAAAATTTTAGGAGAAGCTGCTAAGCACTTAAAACCATTGACTCCTCCTGGGTGAATTCCTTTCTCCATGGAGGTTCAATGACAAAACTGCCATTGACTTCACTGGAGTCAGGATTTCATCCCCAGTATGAACAAATGGAACCAAGCGCTATAGATTGATGGTGCAAGATCTCCTCCAGGCCATTACAAGAGAGCCCCTGTCAAGCTGCAGCAGCTCAGGACCTGAGCACCATTTGGGGTCACAGACCCCTACCAGAAGTAAAACTGCAGAGCGTAAGGCTGGTTGGGCTGCTGTCCACCAAAAGTGAAGTCTTTGCATGAAAATGTGTAAATATTGTCTAGGGCCATGCAATGTAGGAGAGAGTCTATGCACAAGCAGATGGAGCTTCTATGAGTTGGGCTGCATAGCAAACTCAGACTAGGTTCATTGAACTGTTTACCTGTTGTACGGCCCTTTGCACAGCATCAATCACACATGGGCTTGTCCATAGCGCTGCAGCATGGGGACAGAGAACTGGGGAGCCTGTGTTTTTAATCAGTGTTTCTCCACTGGCGTTCCACGGAACACTGGTGCTCCATGGACATAGTGAAGGTGTTCTGTGACCGACCCTGACCCTTGTTCATTGGAGGAGGAGGGAAGAAGCAACATGGAAGGCCAATGCATGCCTGGGAGATTTTAAATGCCCCAGCCACAACAAAGCTTCCAAGCATGTGTCGGCATCTGCTGCTACCTTGCTCCTTTGCTGCAGCTGAGGCATTTTTATTTCCCACTGGTGTTACTGCTGGCATTGAAATCGCTTGGACATAACTTCCACTGTAAGACTTTCTTTGACAAACCTTACTCCAAGAATAGATGAACTTTGTTCCAAGATGCAGGCCCAAAATTCCCATTAAAACTTGAGTAATATCATTTTCAGTTTTAAGCTGTGTGCATGCTCATTATGTATCTATTTTTTAGAAATAAACTCATGTTATATTAGTACAATTGTATTCAATTCGATCTCCTGAATTGTTTTTGCAGAAATATGTAATATGCAGTTATTATGAACATTACAGCTGGTATATTCTGGCTTTTTTGAGAAAGTTTTCATCACGTGTTCCGCATAAATCAGTTAATACTTTTTAGGTGTTCCTCAGTCCACTAAAGGTTGAGAAACACTGTTTTAAATGGACCCTCTTGATTAACAACATCCTTGCTAGTGGCACTTCCCTCTCCAGCATAGGCAACAGCAATAACAGCAAGACTCCAAGAGGGAACACACACTGATGGGGATAATGAGAACCCTGGGGTTCGGATAGTAAATACTGAACCAATAGCAATGAGATCTGCTTGGATGCGGTCTAAACCCTCCTGATTCTGGGTTTAAACCAACCTCTGGTAAATGGGGTCAGGAGGAAACAGCTCGCTAAAAGCAACATTCCTTGCATCTTCCTTTGGAGCAGCTGATACTGGCCATTGAAGGAGAGCGGACACCTTTGGTCTGATCCGCTTTGTCAACTGCTATGTTCCTGTGACAACAACTACTCTGGTCACAGTGGACTAAACCAGACTGCTTTACTTTACAGCTGCCCCAGTGGTGATTACATAGCTCTCCAAGCCTGGGCTGGTGTTAAGCATCATGGTGTAAAGCCGTGGGAAAGCTTTGGCGGCTCTGACTTCAGCTCCCTTTTTTCCCTGCAGCAGCACACATGCTATTTGCTTTGTTCCCATTAGTTGGAGCTCCATCGCCAGTGACAGCTTCACCCCAGCCTCTGTCCCTATCCTTTGCTGCTGCAGCAGTGGGATTGATGTCCCCAGGATTTCCCAATCATAGCAGCCTCCTATCAGGTGCAGTTCACATATGATGCTCTCCCGGACTCGAGGAATACTGGGAAGCTTAATGCCTGTGATGTCAGAGGGTTTCACCAAGGATCATGCTTATAAATCCTACCTCAGGCTGTAAATGTGCCTGGAATCCCAGCCGCTATATGAATGGCAGTTGCACAAAGACATTTTAAGCTTTGCATCATTTCTAGACCCATGAAAATGGCTCTCCTTGGGAGATGAGAGAAGGCTGAAGAAAACACTAGGCCAAATGCATCTCAGGTCTTTCTCCATTGCTTTATTATTTACTTGATTATTTCCAAGGGATGCTGTTGAATCAGTGGGTTTTATGAACAGGTTGGACAAACCCCTATCAGGGATGCGCTAGGTTGACTGATTTACTTGGAACTGCCACAGTGGAAGCGATTTACTTTGATGACTGTTCAAAATCCCTTCCAGCCCAACATTTCTCTGAGCCTATGATGCTATCTATGCATTTGGGCAGCGGGCAGCTCTCTCTTCTGTCCTGCTGTTTCCCTTAACAAGAGGCTACTCAGCATTTTCCCGACAATAATCCAACCTCAGCAATTCCGGTAACAATTATCCCATTTTTACAGAAGAAACTGTATTATAACCAAATCACTGTCATTAATGATGGGCTGTTATTGTCACAGAATCACATGCATCACAGAGCTCTATTTATTACATAAGCAAGCACCATAGGATTGGTGGGGAGGAGAGCTTTTACCACAGGAAATCTCCCCATTGGGGACTGAAATTCCAGGTTCTCTCTCCTCTTGTTTTCCTGCATTCTGCTCCATAGGTAGGAACCACCTTTGCTCAATTCAGTCTCTGGGCTCACCCCACAGCACAGCAAGGTTAAATAAGCACGGGATCACACAGGCTGCATCTACACTTGTAAATTGAGTCGACTTAAGCTTGCTTAAGTCAACTTAATTTACCCTGTGTCTACACTACAGTTTCCTTAAGTCGACTTAAGCAAGTTGCTTAAGTCGACTTAAGGAAAATAAAGTCAACTTAATGAAAATTAAGTCGACTTCATAAAACCTCATTTTAATTTGACCTAAGGCTTAAGTCGACTTTTTCAAGTTGACTTAAGCCAGTGTAGACCTGGAGTAGCCCTAAATCAATCAATGTGGCCGGGGGGGCCACAGGGGGAGCCTGGCTCTGCCCTGCCCACCCTGCCCCTATGCCCTGCCAGGTTCCCTGTCCCCCTTTGCCCCATTGTACCCATGTACAATGGGGCAAAGGCTGAGCACCCTGGCACTGGGCAAGGGGTGCCTTCCTTGCCTCCGTGGACCTGCTCTAGGTACCCCTATCCCCTAGAAGTCAACCTAGGCATCCAGTGTGGACGCTCTAGGTCGACTTTGTATGTTCCCCCCAAAGTCGGCTTAAAATTTAGGTGTAGACGCACTAAGTCGACTTAACTAAAGTCGACCTAAATTGACAAGTGTAGACATAGCCACAGTGTCTTAGTGATTGCTCTAACCATTAGGATACATCTTCTGCAAGAACTCAGGGGAATTGCAATTTAGGACTTGGTCTAATTTCACCCAAGAGACTAGCCCAAAAATGTCTGCCCATCGAGGAGAGATATGTTATTATTGGCCCATGAGCCAGGCCTTTCCTGACCACTGGCAGTAGGCATCATGCTTGGAAAACACTTGGACGGTGATGGGTTTAATTTCCATTGCAGCTGATCATCTGCTTGTGTGACAGGTTGCTCCCACATTCTGGTCCTGTGTGCTGCTGTGAACCTCTGATCCCCACTCCTGAACCCCAACTTACCCTGCTTCATCAGGTGACCACTCACTCCTGAGTCAGTCCACACTAGCCTCCTCTGTGTAATCAGTCCCAGACAGTGGGTGTGCACCCTCTGGTCACCTATGGGGCAGTCTCCCAATCTCTAGACACCACACTGGGAACTCCCATCCTACAGAGATTGGGACCGTTCCCCAATCACCATAAACTTATGTCCATCCATTTAACAAAGAAATGGATATGCCCAGCCTTCCTCCTTCACCCCCTCTAAAGTCCACACAGCTTTAGATAAAACTACTAGTTTATTGATTAGAGTATGATTTTAAGTGAATATATAGCAAACCAATGCACAATCATTTAATAAAGCAGTCAGGAATTGCCACAATCAAATAAAACAAGGAGTCCTGTGGAACTTTTAAAGATTCACAAATTTATTTATTGCATGAGCTTTCGTGGGAAAAAATCTCACTTCATCAGGCACTTTGAAGATCAAATAAAAAATTTAAAATAAAAAAATCAAATAAAACATATAAACGCATGCTGATCTAATGACACTATCTAGGATCACACTTTAGCTTATTCTCATTGTTCTTGCCCATGAAACTGGCTGTTTGGTGCAGTTCCGCCAGCCAAGGCCCTCCTGGCCATGTGGATAGCCTGAGTATCTTGCAGTTGTTTCTAAGATGGTGTTTCTCTGGCCCAAGCTAGCAGCTTCTCTCCTTTCAAAGGCTATGTCTACACTTCAAAAGTTAGATTGACTTTATGAAGTCGACTTAAAGTGGACCTTATTAAGTCGACTTAACAAAAGTCAACTTAACTTTTCAAGTGTAGATGTGGCCCCTTTTCAACCTTATTAAGTCGACTTAACGTTTTAAGTCAATTTAATAAACTCTACCAAGGCGCTAATCCCTGTCTCCACTGGCTTAAGTCGACTTAATAAAATCGACTTAATCTCTAGTTCAAATTAAAATGAGGTGCTATTAATTCGAACTAACTTTTCCTTAATTCGACTTAAGAAGCAGCTTAAATCGACTTAAGGAAAGACTAGTGTAGACACGGAGTATTTTAAATCGGCTTAAGCCTTCTTACGTCGACTTAATTTGTAAGTGTAGATGCACCCAAAATGCCTGCATTGCTTTTCCAAATCCCACTCAGCCCCTCCCTCTCTTCCTGGGCAGAGATGCTACAGATAGCCCCATTGTCTTTGCTGTGTAATTCTCCAGCCTCTGTGCTAGAGATAGTCCTGAAAGTCTGAGCTATGTAATATGCGTCACATCTGTACACATACATGATGCTGCGGGGAACATGATACCATAACAATACGGTAGAACATTCAAAAAGGAACCTTGCATTGCATATAGGGCATCAAACCAGACAATTGCATTGCAAAAGTGAACAGAAAAATTACACCAATCATAGCCCATTGTACATGAGGTGATAGCTTGGCTATAGGTTATCCACCTAGCCAATCCAGGTTATCCACTATTGGGTTCAGTAATGCAACACCCATCTTCTGGCCAAAAATCACATGAAATCATCTTGGGCCAGATTCTCCACTGCTCCCTGAAAAGTGGGTATACAATATTACCAGATCTGAGCAGAGATTATTTATACCCACTTGGCACTCACTTTGCACTGACTGTGCAAGGTGCAGGACAGTGTGATAGTGCAAACTCTCAAACTGCTATCATGAGTCTTACAGTATTTGACGTTATTTCCTAAAGCTCCAGCTCCCTTGCACTTGTGATTATGGGACAATTCTTTCTTTCTTTCTTTCTTTCTTTCTTTCTTTCTTTCTTTCTTTCTTAACTGAAGTTTCTACCCCTGACGGCTGCAGAGAAAAGTTTAAAAATCTGAGCAACAAGCTCAAAAACCAGAAGGGAAATAAAAATTTATGTTCACCACCAACCATGCAGAGCCTCCTTGTCGGTCTCTGCTTATGAAGGCTCCACCCTAGCTGCCATTCTCTCTCTTCACCCGGCACCTCCAGCTCCCCTTCAAAGCTAATGGCCTGGCACAACAGTGTCTCCAGTAAAATATGCTCAGGTTTTACAAGCAGAGAAAGCATTTTATGGGCACAGACTCTTCATTACGATGCCAACATAAAACTGTATAAATCAACCCTGAAAGGGATCTCCCACCTTGAGCAGTGAATGCATGTAAAAGGGCTTATCAATTTCTGACCCCGCTACATAGTTTATGGTGGCTTAGCTTCATGATTCTGCACATTCTCCCAAGCCAATGCCAACAGCGTAGACTGGCATGGCTCTTTTGCCTTCTGGGCAGCAGCAGTGATTGACCACCTGCTCGGCATCTAGCTCCGTATCTTGTCTCTATGCCCTTGTCTAAGCTGCAGATCTTTGCATGCTAACTGCCATGTAGTCCCACTAGCATGCTTGGAATGCACTGTGTCCACAAATACAACTACTCCCAGAGGTGCACAGGTATTTCAGCCCCAGCTCGAAGTAAGGATAACCACACTCCCAGCATCTACTGCACCAGGCTCCACCAGAGGACCATCCGTATGGATGAAGATTGCTAGTGTAATTGCCCCATCAGCAAAAATGATCCCACCTGCCCTCCATACTCTGTGTGTCAAGTTGGCTAATTATTCGGTTCCTCATTTGTGTCATAGAATAATGAGGAATCCTTAGCCTCATTTCTCTATTTAACCAATATGCTTTTGGGGGCATGGACTGTCTGTTATGCTGGCATAGTGGGTCCCTGATCTGGGCTGAGATGCTACCACAGCACAAATGCTAGCAATGCTGCCAGCTGGAAAAGACACAGTGAAAATAAGCCCAAGCAAAATCTAGAAGGTCAACAGCTTTCCACGCAGGGTCTCTCTTTAAATTCTTTGGTTGCATGGGTTGCTGATGCCCTGACTGTAATTACACCTGCCAGTTTACTTTCCTTGCTTATTTAGATTCTGCTAACTCAAGCAGAATGCCAGGAAGAGAGAGAAGCTCCTGAGTGGAGCCTGCAGCGGATGAGAAAGAACACAAGGAGGGCAGAATAAACAATAGGACCCTTTGATAAGGAGAGTGGTAGGGAACATTTCACGGTGAGCCAAGTATCCAGTGGTGGAAGGCATCTTGGATGATTGATGCACATGTGCAAGCCACTCCTGTCCCTGATCAGTCTTTCTCCTTTATCTACATGCCTCAGTTAATGCAGTAGAGCAAGAAGGGCTGGGACAAGGACTGAGGTGAAACAGGGAATTTGCAATGACATGGTATCTTTGCTTTAGGGTTCCTAATTCACTTGCCAAGAAGAGTGGGAGGAAAATACACAGATTTGGTGCTGGAAAAGCTTTGGCTGGAATTCCATGCTGCTCTTTCAGGAGGTGCGGTCTAGGGGCCCTGAGGCAAAGGCGTGGGGGGACACCTTTGTGTCTGTAGGATTTTGGGCTGCTTTCAGGAGCTGAAATGCTCTCCAACATAAATCAGAGCAACCCCAAGGGAACTGTAATTTACAGCAGCCTCCTACAGGGCTGCCTCTGCACAGTGCTGTCCAGCCCAGATCACAGCAGACTGTCTGTAGCAGGAGGCACTATGGAGACTTGTTCCCCATGCCCCCAGTCATCCTTGGGCAAGGCCTTGCTGCTGGGGCTTGTGGGGAGTCCTGCCCTGAGGGGACTCTCCCCAAAGCCCCCTGTGGCACAACCCTAACACCTGTGTTTCACTGAAGAAGGCTATAGGGGATGTGGGCTGGGATAGACTCACCCCTTGTGTGTTTCAGTCAGCACAGCCTTATGGGGAGAAGAGAAAGGGGGGAGTACAACTCAACGTGGCCAGGGTTGAGTTGAGGAGAAGCCTCAGCTCAGAAAACACTGTTTTTTCTGAACAAATCAATCCTCTTTCCCCTCAGTCAGCCTGTGTGCAGCTGCCCTCCAACCATGGCTGTCTGAGAGACAAATCCTCAGCTGCAGCTGGTGCAAGTGAAATTGTTTTACTCTTCAAAGGGATTTGCCTGCGGTCCAAGCAGCCAGCTCTCTTTGTTGTTCCCTCACAAACTGTTATTAGCATTCAGCCAGCTTTTCTCTGATGCAACCCACTGGCTTCACACAAACCGAGATGGAGGGTCTAGAAAAGCCTCTAGGATCTTCTGGCCCAACCCCTTTCGCTGTCCAGAAGGGTACTGGCCTCCACCCAAAATTAACACCTTCTTTCACACCCTCAAGAACAATCAGGGTCTTGGCTGTGTCCCTTGGTCCAGCCCAAAGTGTAATCTTAACAGAAAGGCCTTTTCACATCATCGCTGCCCTGAAGCAACATGGGAGTTACACATTCAGGATGCCTTTCACCTCCACAGAGTCCCACAGTTCCCTGCAAATCAGACAGGTGGGAATCGCACTATCCTGGAGCCAGACTGCATGATCCGGACTTTCCCCAGCACTTTGGGATAGGTAGTGAAGAGGAATATTCTCCCCAATACCATGCTGACTTCCCCCTCCTGCCAATACTCTCAGCAGGATTACAACAGGTGTTCTTGAGGCCTGAAACTGTAGCAGAGCATCAATCAGCAGAGTGTACTGTAATTTGGCCAGGACACCAGAGTTAGTGCTTCAGCTCATATTTCGAGGGTGAAGGGAACTTGACAGATCATCAGTTTTACATCTTATACCTCTGGCCCCCAAAATAACAGGGAACACGATTCCCTGGCCCCTCGTTCCAACACAAACTCAGAGAGAAAAGCACCACTTAGAGATTGACTGCTCCCCCTTCACACACCTCTCAGGGTGTGCTCTGGTTGGGCGCCCACCCAAGAGCTAACCATGGGGTGCAAACACAGGAAGAAAACTGGTCACCTGAAGTAGGGCCCAGAAGGCACCGTTCCCCAGATAACAAGCTCATTTCAGAATGGTGTCCTGGGAAAGGTTTTTTTAATTTCTCTGGATCTCAGATGCTTGGGGCAAGTTTCTCTTGTGGGGAGGAAGGTGCAACACACTGACCAAGTGTGAATAATCATGTCTTCCTCCAACCGCTGCAGCACATGGAGGACAAGAGCCTGCTACTGCTGCCAGCTAAGAGAGTTACACCTTCAGCTCAAGCTAGGCGCTTCCTAAGTGCTAACATGATACAAATAACAAAGATAATGAACTAAGCTCCTAGAATATCCAGCCCTCTTTCCCCAACAGCCCTCAAAGCTGACTGGTTTTACGTGGCCCATGCTTCAATGGCTTCCCTGCTGTTCTGTCACTCAGACTATAGCTATGTCTACACTTAGTGATTTAGGTCGACTTAAATAAGTCAACTTTAATAAGTCGACTTTGTCGCCCTTATTAAGTCGACTTAGAGAGTCCACACAGAACTCCTAAGCTGACTTAAAGTGGGCCTTAATAACTCGACTTAGAGAGTCTATACTAGACTCCCTAAGTCGACTAGTTAGGTCCAGAGAGAGCCAACCCCGCATGGGGCTCTCTCTCCCCGAGGCAGCAAGCCCCGGAGTGGTCCGGGGAAGATGGGAGTGTGGAGCACGCTTCTGACCTGGACTGCTCAGCTCCCTTCTGCTTGGGACCACTCAGGGGGTCCGGCTAGAAGGGAGCACGGGATCCTTTCTGCCGGGACCCCAGAGGTCCGGGCCAGAACGGAGCCCTGCGGCTCCCTTCTGGCTGGGACTGTGCTCCAGAGGCTTCCCGGGAGCTGGAGGGCAGCCATGCTGGCAATTGCATGCATGGTGCTCCAGCTGTTTAGGGAAGCCCCCGGGCCTTCCCAAACAGCCGGAGCACCGATAATTGCCGGCACAGTGCACTCCAGCTCCCGGGAAGCCTCCAGAGGCTTCCCGGGAGCTGGAGCGTGGTCCCGGCTAGGAGGGAGCCCCGCGCTCCCTCCTAGCCAGGACCGAGCAGTTCCTGCAAGAAGGGAGCTGGGAGAGCCACCCAACCCTCCTCATCCTGGCAGAGCCAGCCGTGTGCCGGCTGGCTCTGCCAGGACGAGCCGGGAGTGGCTTCTTGGTCCCAGCAGAGCCAGCTGGCGCACAGCTGGTTCTGCCAGGATTGAGAAGCAGCGAGCGTCTTTTTGGTCCCAGCACAGCCAGCTGGCGCGTGGCTGGCTCTGTCGGGACCAGCCGCCCGCCTCCCTGGCTCTCCAGCCAGGGTTCCAGCGGGGGATCCCCTCCCGCTGGCGCCCTGGCTGGGGAGCCCTTCTCTCCAGGACCGCGGCTGTCCTGGCAGGGAAGCCACAGGTCTGGGGAGAAGGGAGCAGGAGCTCCCCAGGACAAGGATGCCATATGATGTCCCCTTGTCTCCCCTTGTCCCCCCTGCCCTAAGTCAACTAAGTTGACTTAAGGCATCCACACTGCTGAAATCGACTTAAGAAGTCGACTTAAGCAGTAAAGTCGATGTAAAACTAGGTTTTACAAAGTTGACTTTACTTTTCCTTAAATCGACTTAAGCAACAGCTCAAGTCGACTTAAGGAAACTCCAGTGTGGACGCAGAGTAAATTAAGTCGACTTAAGCAGGCTTAAGTCGACTTAATTTACAAGTGTAGACGCACCCTATGTGAGCAGAAAGCCAAATTGCACCTCTTTACTCATTGCTCCTGCACAGGGTTTGGTTGCTGAGTGGTTCTGGCCCTCCAGGAGCAACACTGATTGACATTTGGAGCAGGGATCTGGGAACAGAGCGGCACAGCTGCAGCCAGCCCCACGGGGGACATTGGTGTCTTTTCTGAGATACCGACAAGCTGTCCCCTGAGGTGCCAGGAACACAGCGGGAAGAAACCAAAACTGGAATGGGGGAGGTGGAGAGGGTGCTGCAGGGAGCGTCTGGCAGAGAACCGACTCATAACCTCCAAGAATACTGATCAGAGGAATGTGTGGCTGTAGGATCCAGACTATGCTTTGTGAATTAGGTGGTGTAGACAGATGCAACATCTTGGGAATAGGGCTGAATTTCAGGCTTTTCTCCAGAAGACTAAAGCAGTGCTTGTCTCCTAGGAGATGTTAAACTAAGATTAATGTGACCAGCGGAAGTATCACATAAGAGTGCTGGTCTGCCTGTCGGACTTGTCTTCCCCCATCTCCTCCAATAAGTGGCATTTGGTCAACGTCCTTGGTAGATCTCTTGTTCACATAGACACCAATATGCAGCTGGTACAAACTGGCCTCCCCCCACTGAAGATAAGGGAACTGTGCCAAATAACACCAGCTCAGCCCTGAAGGAAAATGACCTAAGGGCTGATTTGCAAGGGGAGATTTCTGAGGTGACACAGCCAGGAATCTTCCCTGAACCGTGCTGGAAACATCCAGGTTCTCTGCCTGTGATGGAGAGCTATGCTGTTCTCAACATGAGATCACAGCTGCTGGGGAAAAGGAAGGGTCTCTGCAGGGCTGAGAGGTTTAGTAACAAACCACTTTCTCCTGATGAATCCCACTCTCTCAGCTCTCCAGCCGCTATGGAAATTTGTCCCCAGGCTTCCATGCACTTCAGCAATTGCATGTTTATCTTCCCCTCTCAAGTGCTATCTCCATGCCTGATGTGTGCAGGAATCAGGGGTGTGTTATTTCATAGACCTGGCAACTAAAGATAAAGTTCAAATGTCCCTACTGCCAAAATGCCTCTCTACGACTTTGTCTGGGAATTCACTAGCCAATGCCGACAGTGGGCTGCTTCTAGTTCACCTGGGAGTAAAATGCTGATGTACAGCATGAAATGGAAACTTGCTCACTGTTTAGAGACATCTTCCACGACCCACGTGCAGGACGATGAGGTCTGGTAACCTTTTTTCAGGGGAGAACTACCTTTCTGTGACATTAGGAAAGACCCTGAACATTACGGGTCTGAGATGGGTATTTAGTTGTCATGTAGAACCTGGTGTTTCATTCTAATTCCTTGGGACAGTGCCCACTTGCTTACATCTCTGGGACCTGCTTAGGAATAAGGAATTGAATCATGAGAAACTGAATATTGGGAGCTGTCTATAATGGTCACCATTTCCTTGGGGTCCTGTGATCTCGACTGTGCTGTGTTTCCAGTGTCCGGGAGCTTCTGAACTTAAGCCTTTTCCCTACTGTCTCTCCAGAGCAGCCTGCACTCTGTCATATATCAAAGCAGATGTATCTCCTGTTGCACTGATCTGCCCTGACACAAGCAATAGTCAGGCTGGAACAGGGAAGAAACTTTGCAGCTCTGACCAGCTATCTCACAGTGGCTTTACATCTCTGAGCTCTCACAGGGTGGACTCCTTTTACTTTTTGTATCCAAACTAAAAAACCAAATTCCACTGTCAGACCCATGTTTACTTGTGTTTTAAAAGTGTAACTATCTTCCTGGGCAGTTCTCCTGAGCACAGGGCCAATTGGTACTCTAGGAAAAAACAGCAAGTGCATACTCTATGCAAAGATACTTAGGATATGCCTATACTGCAGGGTTAACCCATGGGTCCAACTCAGGCTCAAACCTAACCCCACTTCTATCTGTATACCTATCACGCTAGCCCACAGCTTGGACGTTGGTCCAAGGAACCCACAGTGTTCAAGTCTGAGTCAAGTCAGGACCCAAGGTTGAAGCCCTGTTGTTTTACAGTGTAGACAGCACCATGGGATTTGTGCTCTAAGGATCCACCAAAAGTATCTCACAGGCCAGTTTTCTTTGTCCTCTGAAGGTTTCTCACACTGCAGCCCAAACTAATGGCTAGAGCAGCCACTTTTCAGGAGGACGCTAGGAAGTCTGGGCTCTGGGTGAGTGGACTGCACCCCACATAGTGCAGTATAGATGTTGGTGACCCAGGTTAGGACCCCGTGTTCAACAGTTCCTAACCTGGGTTACAAATGAGTTTGATGCACAAGCCCTAGGTCTGTTAACTTGAGTTGTACCAACCCTGGACTTACTCTGCAGTGTAGTAGACACACCCACAGCTGGCCCATGTCAGCTGACTCAGACTTGTGGGACTCTGGCTTCAACACTACAGAATTTTAAGGTAGATGTTCAGGTTCTGGTTAGATCCAGGCTCTGGGAGCCCACAAGACGCAAGGCCTGATCCAAAGCCCATTAGAAAGATCCCCATTGACATCAGTGGGCTTTGGATCAAGTCATAATTGATTTATGCCCTGCTGATTGTGCATCTTCCATGCTGAATGGAACACCAGCAGCACTGGTCCCAGGCCACACATAAAACACAAAGTTTCCGCTCTGTTGCTCCAAGATGATTTTCTGAATGGTAGATTCCGATTGTTGACCTCTTGGCGTTCTTTTAACTGAAAAATTAAGCTGCTGATCTGATCCTTTTGGAAAACATAGGATCTTATTCGCCTGCTGGGCCCAGCTTCAGTCTAGGGCAGGTGCTTATGGCCAAGTTATCGATGCTGGAGAAGAAGATAACAAGAGAAGAACTAACAGCCCATTAAATCCAGCATCAGTGTCGGGCTTGACTCAAACCCCAAAGCACTGGCAGCTATAGGAGTGGGAAGAATTCTCTCACAAGAGCCAAAACAGCAGCGTTTGTAATAAAAAGACCAAGGAAGAGGTTGGTTTTCAGTTTGCTGTATTTTACCATTACTTATATAGCACCATGGGTGTGGGTGGGGCTTTATGACAGATAAGAAGACCGGGTCCCTATCCCTTCATAAATAATGTATTATCGTTATTTTCTTTTAAATACTGAAAGGCCGAAGTATAAGATTTGGAAATACCACAATTCTTCTAATATTATCTTACAATGTGTGCTACTGGAGTAGAGACTCCAACATTTGGGGCCTGATTCATCTGTCACTTAGGGCTTAATCCAATGCTCTTTGGAGTCAGCAAGATCCAGCATGACAGACAGCATGGTCCAGTGGATAGTGCACTGGACTGGGATTCAGGAGACTTGGCTTCCCTTCTCAGCTCTGCTCCTGACCTGTTGCATGACCCTGGGCACATCTCTTTCATTTGTTTTTCCTCTCATCTTGTCTCTCTTATGTCTATTTAGGTGGTGAGGCAGCCTGATCTCATGTGGGGTCCCTATGTGCTACAGTAACACAAATAACAATTCTTTGTGTAAGTCAAGAAGAGCCTTTCCAATTATTTCAGTAGCCTTTGGATCAGGTGCTTGTGCTGAAGGAAATCAGGAGGAGCCCACTAAAGTCAATTGCACTGGCATAAATGAGAAGGAAACACAAGCCCTTAAGTCAAGTTTATCCCTGTGCTCTGAGATGCCTGTCAGTCCATCACTTCTCCTGAACTGCCTGATGAATGAGCAGTGATTTTTAATTATCCGTGCAGGGCTTTGCCAGCCCCAGTGCAGGATGAGATAGCTCTTTGATCATAGCTGACCTTGGTTTTTGTAGGTTACTTCTTCCGTCTTTAAGGGATGATGGCCCAGTTCTAACACACACCATCACTCTGTTTCTGGGTTGTTTGGATGCCTTTGAAATTTGTTCATTCATTTTTGCCGTACTTTTCTCATCCAGGATCCACGAGAACTAAAGATAACAAATAACACAGAGGTGCATTGTTTTTAAGGGAGAAACATTAGCATTCTCATGAGAAATTCTACACAGACAACCGCAGACACATGAGGCTAGTGAGATTCTGACAAATAGATGAATTTTTGGTCCTGTGGTTAGGACACCATCTTAGGACACCCAAGTTCAGTTCTCGGTTTTGCAACAGCCCCCTTAGTGACCTTGGACAAGTCTCCTAAGCTCCATGACTATGTCTATACTAGAAAAAGTTAGGTCAACTTTGTTAAGTCGACTTAATAAGGTCAACTTTAAGTCAACTTAACAAAATGGACTAAGTAGATTTAAAGTTAAGTCGACTTAGTCCACTTTGTTAAGCCAACCTAACCACCCTTAAGTCGACTTAAGGGTTACTCCATGTCCACACAATCCTTAAGTCGACTTAAGGAGATGACTTAAGGCTTAAGTAGACCTAATGAGTGGTACTTATTAAGTCGACTTAAGGAATTTCTTAATGAGTGTCTGGTGTAGACACAGAGTAATTTAGGTCGACTTAAGCCTCCTTAAATTGACCTAAATTGCTAGTGTAGACATACCCCATGATCTCAGCTCCCTATCATTCTTCCACCCCTTCTCTTTGTATCAGGCTTTGCCTTCCTCTCATGTCTTTGCTGAGTATTTAGCACAATGGATCCCTGGGTACATCTACACTGGCAAGTTAGGTCAATTTAAGGACGCTTAAGTCGACCTAAACAAAGCTTAAGTCAACTTAGTAACACCTCCTTTTAGGTGGACTAAAGCCTTAAGTCGACTTAAGGCCAATGTAGATGGGGATTAATGTTAAATCGACTATTGAGTCGACTTAAAGCCAATATAATGGCAATTTGTTAAGTCGACTTAACAAGGTCGACTTTAAGTCAACTTAAATAACAATGGCTGCCTCTCCCAACCAATCCCAAACTCCAAAGCTTCAGAAAATTCCTCCAGCTCTAGTTTTCTCTCTCTAATATTTTCCAACAACTGGGTGTCTCCAGTGTGCCATACTCTCTACTCAGCTTAAACCAGGTCTCTCTAGAGCCCGAGTTTGCTGTCTGCTTTCCTTCTCCTACCCTGCTGGCTCAGCACACATTGCATCCTTTGAATGCCTTGCTGAAGTTCCTAGCCCATTTGCATGGATGTGAGCAAGGCCAAGGCAGATCCCCACTATCCATTTTATTCTCCCTGTGCAGGCCTCTGAAATGTGTTAATGTAAAAGTGATGGATGGCCTCCTTCATTGCTCTTTGAATTATTGAGAAAATAATTACCGCAGCAGCAGCACCTGGGGGTCCCATGCAGGAAAGCAGCGCGCTCAGTACATCGAGATGATGTGTGTCCTCCAAGCATAGTCTCTACAACTTGCTGTTTGAGATTCTGAATCAGCTGCCTTTGAACGAAGCCACTTACTGCAGCTGGCTGCTCTTTCAGCCAGGTGTTGCTTTCGTATGTGATAGATCCAGCGCCTCCCCTGTGGCCTCTCTAAAGGCCACTGCTGCTTTTGCAGCCAGGCAGAGAAGCAAATGCAGTTCTGTGCGTGGAATGCTTGGTGTGATTAAAATGATGCTGAGAAAGGTGAAAACCAGGGTTCATTTACACTCTTCTCTTTCACATCATGCATTTCTGGGAAAGAGGAAGCGGAGAGTGACCTCTGATCTACACGCAGATATCGTACCTTATAACTATGTTGGACAGGGGTGTGACTTTTTATTGATATAGTTACACCAGACTACCCCTATCTGGATATACTGGTATAAAAGTGCCTTACTCCAGAATAGCTTATTCCACTTCCCGTCTGGGGGAAATATACTGGTATAAACACCTGCATACTGGTATAATTGCATCCATGCAAGAAGGTAGCTGCGCTGATTTAGTTTTTCGTGTGCAGAAAAGCCTTAAATTTAGTTAATAGACCAAGGCCTGCTGTAATGACGAAGACCCGGATGAGGCTCAGCACCCTCAACTACCTTCAGGTTTTCCAGTGAACTCAGCTCCCAGTTCAGCATCAAAACCAAGTGGCTAGATTTCCCACTTGCTGCATATCCAGCAGGATCCCATTCTCCTCAGTACCTGAACCTTTTGACTGCAGAGGCAGAAGTGCGCCTCCAATAAGAGTAAGGGATGGTTTGCTCTTTTCCCCAGCACCATTGCTTAGTTGCTCTGTGTTCCCTGTAGCAGCAACGCATCTGAACACAACCAGCTGCTCCCTTCTGCTGGTGCCTTCTGGACCCTGTGCTGATAATAAATAGTTAACAATGAAATAACAGTAATAGTCATTAGCTGTATACTCATACTAGAGCAATGAGTGCCATAGAGATGTCTATGAATAAATCAATCTGGAGCTTTTCATCTTCAGAGCTCCCTCAGAGCCACGATACTGACTCCTTTGCACTCAGGATCTGGATCCATGCTGCAGCTATTTGATATAGGTTTTCAATTAAATGGTGCTACATAGGGATGGAGAGCAGTCACTGTGTGAAAACAAGCATGTGACGCCTCCCTGTCATCTTTAGACATGCTCATGTTTTCATATGAACTGTATTGTTATGTCTCAGTCCAGGAGAATGCATCCCTCCCTCATGCCACACCCTCCTTACCTTGCCACTAGCTGTCAGGACCTTTTACTGCAGAGATCCACCTCACTTATCCTAAAACTAAAGCAGACAAATTGCCCCAAAGCTGTGGCTGCAGAGGAGCCAGGATAAAGTAGGGTAGCCTGCCATGTCCCTAACTTTGGATATGAAGTGGATTGTAACGGTCTCTGAATAGATAATAAAGCATTATCTAAGTTAGTTCAATAATCCAGCAACTCACAATCTCATAAGCTCACGCAGACTCCTGGGAAAAAGTTAACTATTTAGTTTCCTCTTTAGAGGTCCTGGACAAAACAACTTTAAGGAGAGACATTGCTGAGGGTGTTGGGTGGCTGTTTGCTTTTGAGTGCATAGAGGTTTCTAGAGCTTCTCTCTTTCTTTCAGGCCAAAGACCCACTGGATGGAGTTCCAGAGGGGTGGCCGTGTTAGTCTAGTTCAGCAAAACAAACAAGGAGTCCTGTGGCACTTCTAAGGATTAACACATTTATTTATTACATGAGCTTTCATGGGAGAAAATCCCACTTCAAAGCACCTGACAAAATGGGATATTCTCCCACAAGAGCTCATGCGATAAATAAATGTGTTAGTCTTTAAAAGTGCCACCGGACTCCTTGTTTGTTTTGGATGGCATCTGAAGCCATTGGCAAACAATGGGATCTCAGAACTGTATTAGGAAGTTGTGTTGTGTTGGTGCCTGTTTCACACTGGGATGATGTTCTCCTTCCCCACCCCAAGCCACAATGGGCACGTGCCCATTCGTTCTCATTTGTTAATTGTACACCTTCTTTGTGCAGGTATTGTTAATGATTACATGAGGTGCAAGGCACCGGAGAAGCAGATACTCAGTCAGAACAGGCCTCCACACCAGCCTCTTAAGAGATGAAGGACCACAGGAATCCTGGGGCAGGACTCTGGCTCCACCACAGAATTGCTTTCAACCTCAATGTTTGTCAGGTCCAGCAATAAGAAGCAAAGCAATGTCTGGAGATTGACAGTATCAGCGTAGGCTATCTCTCTTTCTCACGTACAATCATACAGAGAGGCTGTATACCATAATTGGCTGACACCATAATTTTGAGACAAGAGCAACATTTTCCTTCATCCAATGAGAAAAGACTTTGGTGTTTACTACTTTGGGTCTCTCTGCAGAATTCTTGAAACAAGGGATTAGAAAAATTCACATGCTAATTAGTGCCATTGGTTCCACAATTAATGAAATGCATGGGTTTCCTGTTGGTCAAAATGAGCTTATGTCTGCAAAATTTTCAAATGAACATTCATCACAGTCAATTTGACAAGATATGAAATTGTATTAGCTACAACTCATGATGTGTAGAAATCAAGAAATTAAAATGCAGTCAATACTGCTTTGGAAATTGTGCAGGTGATCCACTCCTTTTCTTCTGAGAGCTGCCTGATACTAGCTGTGTGTATCATACTAAATAGTGAAGGCAGAAGCTTCAGGATGCTTGGAGGCTGGGAATGGAAGTTTAGCCATTTTGTGTCCAGGCCACTGATTGAAGTCAATCTCCCTTTGGTTCTAAAACCTTGCTGGGAAGTTCCAAAGGGGTAGCCGTGTTAGTCTAGTTCAGCAAAACAAATGAGGAGTCTTGTGTCACTTTAAAGACTAACAAATTTATTTTTCATATGAGCTTTTGTGGGCAAAGTCCCACTTCCTCAGGTGCCAGTTTGGAGAAAACTTATACTGAAAAAAAACGTACATTATGGGAGTGAAAGATAAATCCTGTGATTACATTTCACTGCATCAAGTCAAATTATTTCAGCAAATCAAACAAGTTGTATAGATTCAAACACAACACACCAGAAAGTGGTGAGGTTGAGAGAGGTGATTTATACTCTGCCATAGGATAATGTGCTCGGGCCAAACACCCTCCTTGCCCTTGACCCATCTCTTCCCTCCCCCAACACACCAGTTACCCCTGGGACTGTAAACAGGGCAGGCTTAGCTTAAGCTAGCCCAATGCCAGCCAGAGAGGCCCTTTATAGTGGGGTGTTTTCAAGAGCCCATTTCCACCCTTTTAATGCTGCATAAAGGAGTCTTAGTGGCAATGAGATTCAGGCCTATTTCTAACTTATCCTCATTTATTGAGCACTTATCACACACCATCCCCACTTTGTGGCTCTTTGTTCCAGTAGTATCCGACACTGCTACATTAAAGGTGATCATCATCTACTGTTCCTTTTCCTTTGCTAGGGTGTGGTCAGCCCTTGGAAAAAAATTGAGCGCAACTAGCCTTCCATCCAGCCCTTATCAAACACCTGTCTGATGCTACCTCACCCCCCTGAACGGTCCAACCTGCCTGGGACCGCAGCTTAAACTCCCAACATAAGCAGCATTTCTGCTGTTCCTGGAAATGTGAACTCACAGGAGTTGTTGATTTGACAGAGAGCTTGCTTGAAACCAAACAGGGTTTTGCAGCCAGGAATTAATGTTTTGGAACACAATATTATTGGATTGATTTTAAATAGATGTTCCCCTTCTCTTTGGTAATAAAGTGAGTGCTGCTAAGGAAGCCAGAGGAAATGATATAAGCGCTGGCTGTTTATTGCTTTGGAAGTGTCTGTAGATATTCCCCTCCCACAGTTGCTGATGGAACATGAGTGGCAAATGACAGGCAGAAGAGAGCAGAATATCTATTTATGCAGAAATATGAAATGTATGAATAGTTATTTTGAGGACCAATGTATTTTGACAGGTATCTAATTTCATTCTGTTGATAAAATGCAGTTTGTCAAGTACTTTCTTGTGTTCTGTAGTTGATGGCTGTTATTTTTTTCCTTCCAATCTCTGTGGGTAAAAAAAAAATACCCAAAACACATTTATCAGACATTACAATGCAATTTAATTTAATGTCATCATAAATGTGTTTAAAAAAAAACACAGAGAGAGAGAGATGCAAATATCCGGCGATTATTTATGCTGCACAAACAACAGCAGAAAGTAAAGACGTTCCGGTAATGCACAGAGGCACATTGAAGAGCTCATCCGAAAATTGGAGATGAACAAGAATCCACCCACCACATCAGAATTTTCCATTGGAAACAAAGTATTGGTATTTATTATTAATCATGTTATCAGTGTAGTGCCTAAGGCACAGATGAGAATAGGTCCCATTGTATTAAGCACTATACAAACACTGAGGCTCCCTGCCCCATGGAGTTTACAATCTAAATAGACCAGACAGACACAGAGTGGAGGAAGGAGCAAAGTGCACAAGCAGAATGATGGTAGTAAATGACTTGTTATTTCCAGCATTTTTGTTGTGATGTTGGGTAGGTTTAGTTAGGCAGAGATCATCTTAATAGAAAAAGGGAAAAGGGAGGGGAAGGGAAGGGAAGCGTGTGAGAGGGTCAGGCAGGATGGGGGAGAAGAGGTGGCAGATGTGGTCTGAAGAGCCTGAGGGGAGACAAAGGATGGACTGGTGGTTAAGGTGTTGACTTTGGATGTAGGAAACTTGGGTTCCATTTTCAGCCTGGCTCCTGATTCTGTCCTTGTGCAAACAAGGGCCCATCTCTGTATCTCTGTTTTCCCTCCACCCCTTTTGTGTCCGGACTCTGTCTCTCTGACTATGTCTTATTGGCTTCGTATACGGCACTCGGGAGCCCAGTGGCACTCTGCTGGGGTTTCTTAGCACCCACCTCTGTAACAAAAAGAGTTGGGCAAGTTGAAAAATTTCATCCAAAAATAGATGAAAAATTGGGTATTTGACTAAAAAAGCGGTCCACTTTTTATGGAAAACTTTGACTTTTCATAAACAAACCAAAACCTCAAAAACTGAAAACTTCCAGTCAAAAAAGTTGAAAGTTTCTGTGAAAGAAACCCTATTTTCCTGCCAGCTAGATCTAACCAGTTATATCAAAAAGCTGCCCTAAGCACCTCCTAATCCACTGCATCATGTGGTTCTTTTCACCTTGTCTATAATAAGAAAGCACAGAATGCAGCCAACTTTACCATATAAAACAAAGCAGCTTGCTGTTCTCTCCCCCACTGCTGGAGGTTAGACTGGGAGAACGAATAAATGTTAGTCATGTTGCATAATACATTGCTGGAAGGTGCCCGACTACCACGGTGAGGGGCCTGGGATAAGAACCTGAGCATAACAACATCTGATAGAAATGCAGCACCTAAGTGGAATGGATTCTGTTGGTGGCCTCTCTTCCCCACTTAAGTCTGCAGAGTTGGTGAAGAAAGCAATTTTTTTTAAAATTTTAGCTAATAAACCCCCAGTGATTCCAAGAGACTGAGCAGATATTAAATAGAGTGGACAAACAATAAGGAAAAATAGCCTATTTGTGTCTAAATCATTTCTTAGAGTAAAGTTAATGGATGTTTCACTGAGTGTTGGAATTTCCTAATTCCTCTGGTGTCAATAGCTGATTGTCTTAATTCAGGCAACACAAATATGTCAGAGCTGGATTTTCAATCTCCATTTAATGCATTTCTTTGCTGTGGTTATTTCACTGATAATGCAAGGAAATTTCATGGCTTTTTAAACAAGACAAGGGAGCATGGCTGGATTTACTGCCAATGATATATTGGAAGAGGAAAGTTGAATTTAGCGAGCGTGGCTATGGGTTGCTGGTCTGGAACTCTGTGGAAGAATGATAATGCAGAAAACAATTTTTCTTCAAAGTTAATAAAAAATTATGGTTGTAATAAAAGTTAATGACTAAATATCCTCTGCAGTAAAAAAATATGGTAGGGAAAGCAGAGAACTCTGTTTTGGGGAAGAAGACTTCAAATCAACCTGTCTGTCACCATCCATGGAGAAGTGGTGCCAATTGTCAAACAATACCAGAGATTGTCTTGTATCAGCAGTGGGTCTGATTCCCAGCTCATATATAGTGTTTATATAGGATATCTCAATACATTTTAAAAAGGAGGGGGCAGTCTCATTATTCCCATTTTACAGATGGGGAAACTGAAAGACAGAAAAGCAAAGAGACTTGCCCAAGATCACCTAGCAGGTAAAGCATAATTTCTGCCTACTGTGTTTTGGCTAGAGCTAAAGATATTGGTTTGACTTGTGCAGCCCTATGGCCTGTGATCTACACATCTGAAGGACCATCTCTTGCCAAGCCACCTTGGCATTGTACAGATCAGTTTTTAGAGGCTCAAATTGCTGGGAGGTTTTGTTTGCATATGACCCTGGACTTTGGAACCTTGATCTGAAATAGCCAGCACTGTTGACCTTTAAGGCACAACAGGGAGCCTGTGTTTACTCAGCCTACGAGTGGGTGGAATGGACACCACAAGAGCCCATGGTTATGGATGAGATAGGACACTTTGAGGGTCTGTTTTCTGGGTTCTTCCCATGCATTTTCTGGTCTGCAGTGAGGAGAGGATTTTACTTTGGCGTTGGCTTAATATATCTGTGTTTTATGACCTATGGTAAAGCTGCCCAGAACTATGCTTCCACCCCACCCCAAGAGCCTCAGTCAAAAGACATCAAATACCCTTAGTGCCAGTAGGAAGTAAGTGAGATCCAGTGGGTCAGCAGGGTAGAACAGACAGTCAGTATTCATATGGTTTTTTTGTGTGTTGGGCAGGGAGTATGACAAAAGAGGTTAGAGCTAGGACTTGATGTCAGCCTGAAGAACTAAACGGACAAGCAAATCAAACAAGGAGTCCTGTGGCACTTTTAAAGACTAACACATTTATTTATCGCATGAGCTTTCGTGGGAGAAAATCTCACTTCGTCGGGAAGGGAGAAGGGATCTGATCAAGATTAGTGCCAGATCTCTGTACCCCAGGTCCAAAGCACCGTCTCATAAGAACCCGGCCCCTGTAAACTGCTGTTTCTTTAACTCTGTTTCTATAGCACAGCAGCTGCCAGTTGTTTTTCAGAAATCCACCACTCCAAATTTCAGCCTGGCTAGGCCTTGGAAACAGAGTTCTCCTTGCCTTCTAGGCAGTCCCTACAGGGCACAGTTAATAGCGAGCAGTCTGTGCAACACGACAGCTGCCCAGGCTATATCTGCCTTGCCTACAAACGGCTTTCCAGGGCTGTCGCCCTAGTGACTCTCACTGAGAAGAAATCTAGTGAGGAGAAGTAATTTGCTGCTGACTCCAGCCTTCCCAATGACAATTGAAGTGAAGGGTAGCATGGAACAACAATGGCTGCCTGTATCTCTTGCAAGTCCATATATTTATGCACAAGCACCTCCCCTCTCACCTGAAGACTGACAAAGACACCAAAGAAAGCCGGCTTCTCTGCCAGGGTTATGTTGTCATTTTTGCTGATGAATTAAAATGCCCGACTAAAGGATTTTTTGGACAAAAAACATTTAATGAACCCTGGAGTGGAGTGCATTTAGGAGGGGGGAAAAAGGAAATTGCTTTCCAGATGCTTTCAAAAGTTTTTTTAGCTCTCTGCTGGCTTTGGGAGGGACATACTCTCAGCTAAATCCAGAAATCCCAGCCTGATAGTGCCTGTCCCCTTTCATCAAAATGAATGCTAAAAGGCCTTCTAACTGATACTATCAATTTAGATGGATGAATATGCATTTATGAGAACTACTAGGCAGATAGCAAGGTGGCACTAAGGTCCGCTATGGAAAAGGTGTGCATATTACTGTCACTTCATCTCCACTTGTTTCACATATCTGTCACACCCTTTCATAAACCTAGGCTATGAACTGTCTAAGGCAGGGGTTCTCACCTTACTATTTGTTTTTTGAGGTGCCTAGCACAATGGGGCCACTTTCCTGGATTCTGTAGTGCCACATATAATGATAATAATGAAAAACCATCTAGACACAATGTTAAATTTGCACCATTAACATTTAGAAACCAGAGAATGCAAAAATTAAGACTCCTGTGGCCAAGATTAACAGGTCATTGTTAGTTGTTTATATAACCGACAAGGGAAACTGAAGGGCCATTTTTCCAGTAGGAAAAGCATTTGTTTTTAATCTAACTCAGAAATGGCTGAATGGCTTTTCCTCAAACTCTTTTAAATTCACTCAGCTTTTGACTGAGATTGAGCAAGAAATAACCTGTCAGAAAAGGATAAGTTTTCAGAAAGCTATGGAGCAGGAAAGATTAGAAACAAAACATTTTTTTATCTTAACTATAACATTTGCTACTAAAAACAAACAGAGTACTGTGGCACTTTTAAAGACTAACAGATTTATTTATTGCATGAGCTTTCATAGGAGAAAATCCCACTTCGTCAGATGCTTTGAAGATGGGAGGAAATTAAAGGCAGGGAAATGTATGACATAGGATTAGGTCAGGCTGTAACTGCAAATCAAAATAGATGTTAGGATTCAAACACTGGGGAACAGTATATAGAAGGTGAGATCAAATCACCTGTTGTAATGAGAAAAAAATCCTTGCTTACAGGCAGCCCCCCCAACCTTAAATGGATACTCACCAGCAACTACAGATCAAACAACAGAAACATTAAAGCAGGAACATATCCCTGCAACAGACCACGCTGCCAACTTTGCCCTCATATCTACACAAAAGACACCAACACAGGACCAAATCAAGCCGCCTGCTCTATCAAGGACTCATTCACCTGCTCATCCATCAATGTGATTTATGCCACCATAATGCCCCCCTGCCTTATATATTGGACAAACAAGACAGTCTCTACACAAAGGAATAAATGGACAGAAATCTGACATCAGAAATCAACACATTCAGAAACCAATAGGGGAACACTTCAATCTCCCTGCTCACTCCATTGACAACTTGTTAATAGCTGTGCTGAAACAGATGAATAACAAATCACAGCTTCAAAGAGAAACTGCAGAACTCGAATTTATATGTAAATTCGACTCAGTTGCCTTAGGGTTAAACAGGGACTACAGATTTTTTTTCTCATTACAACAGGTGATTTGACCTCACCTTCCTCTATATGGTGTTCCCCAATGTTTGAATCCTAACATCTATTTTGATTTGCTGTTACAGCCTGACCTGATCCTATGTCATACATTTCCCTGCATTTAATTTCCTCCAATTCTGTAAGTTTCCCACCTTCAAAGCGTCTGACGAAGTATGATTTTTCTCCCACAAAAGCTCGTGTGATAAATAAATCTGTTAGTCTATTGCAGAGAAACAAACAGAGTCCTGTGGCACTTTTAAAGACTAACACAGCTACCCCTTTGGAACTTGCTACTAAATGAAATTTAATACAGGTGGTAGGTAAACATGCACTCATCTGTCACCTTGGCGATGAGTGAAATGCAACAACTATTTAACAGGGTAAGATTTAAATCCTGATTGGAGGTTTCACTCCAAGAGCCAGCCCAGTTCACACAGGAAGTAATTCTGGGAAGTTCTCTGGCCTCTGTAATACAGGAAGTCAGATGGGATGATCACAGTGATCCTTCTGGCCTTGGAGTTTGTGAGAACGCCACAATTACACGTTAGTTCAGGACAGGGGGCCAAGAGGAAGCTTGCACTCAATTGAAAGTAGTCAAAGTAAATGAGGAAGCAGAATGTGAAGGAAACAAGTTGTAATGGGGCCAGGACAATGAGACATTCTTGTGGTCACTGATGGTTCCAGGGTACTATTCACAAGTGGTCAGGATCTCAATTGTTCATCTCATCCAGAGAATTAATATGAAAAAGGGAAAGAGCTTTGTGGAACTTGAATGCTTCTCTCTCTCCCCCACAGAAATTGGTCCAGTAAAAATTATCATCTCAGCCACCCAGTCTCGCGTCATCAAAATGGCCACCTAGCTGTGCAACACCACCCTCGCATTCTATTAGGATGGACTCCATGGACAGGACACCAATAACTGAGCCAGTCTGCACAATCTGTGCTTCCCCCAGTTGTCTCTTATCGCAAAGCTATCCAACCCCACCCTGCTTAGCTCTCAGGAGATGACGAGCTCAAACCTTGAGGTGGAATGGCTGCAGCCAGCTTCCCTCTCTTGGGGAGCAGTTAGGCCCAATTAAGGGTTTCATAAGGAGGCAGGGGTTAATGAGACAGCAATGCTTATGCCAGAGCAACAAGTATCTTGTCTTCAAGCTCACTGAACACACGGTTCTCAGGGCAGGATGAGATGGATATGCTAACCTGCCCACAAAAAAAAAAAAAAAATAACGCCACTGGATTGCAGCTGCATAATAATGCAGGTTGCTTAGCAACCAGAACACCTGCAAACCAGTTTAATTAGGATGTCTTTGAGCATCTGATCAGCCCGAGCACATAAGAACTGGGACCTGCTGTGGAGAGGAAGGGGCTGGGCTGGATTCAGGGTACTTATATATGAGCTCTTTCCTTGAAGCTCCCAGCGCTGAGGATAAAGGAGAGTCTGGAAGTGAAGCTAGGCAGTGATGCCAGACCTCAAAAGTCCTGGTTAAATCAGAGCGCTGTGCCTTTGTAGCACAGCCTGTGCACAAGGCCCCAAGCAAGGCCATAAATCCCTGCCTCTCATTCAGCTGGACATCTGGAGCACCGCTTATATCTTTATTTTTCCCCTAGAGGGTAATCATCACGCTTGGTTACCAAGCTAACGGCAGTCTCCGACATCCCATGTGGGTTTTTACAACAGGGAGAATAAAATCTAAGAGCCCCTGTAAACTTCACTAGAGAAGCTCAACTAACTATGTCTGCCAATACTTTACTTCTGGGCAATAAACTTCAATAGGATTCTGAGGTCCCTTTGCAGGTTGTAATTTTGTGATGTGCCTTTTATGGTAGCATCTTATAAGCACATCCATTGTTCGGACAAAAAACTTGTTCATTTCATCCACATCTAAGAGAACAGGTCTGGATGGGTAAACAGACAGACAGGCATGCATGATTTTCAGTGGTGGCCCAGATCACTATCCCCTTCTGAGTTTATTTTTAAATTACAAACAATTCTTATATTCCACATTAAGCCCTTGCATTCTCCTGCTGTGCATCCCTCTTTAACATTTTTTTTCCCTGAAATCTTCCTACACTGACCTCTTTCTCAGTGACACCTCCATCTGATGCCTTCTCCTGATCAGCTACCTTGTGGATTAGAGCAAGAATGTGAGCTCTTTGGGGACAGCACTCATTTTTGTAGGGGCAATTGTAACACCATATAGAACATCCCCAACATGACATTCTAATTGGCATTGCATTTCAACAGGACATGATGAGACTACAGACTAGTTTGGAAGGTTCTGCTCAGGCCATGGGCTGGCAGGATGCTATTAGTAGAGGGGAAGGGCTCTTCTATTAATTCTATCCACACCGCATGCCTGGGACCTCAGATAACCTAGTGGCCTGCTTTTCCACTGTCTGGAGCCTTGGATAGCATGTGAACCTGGGCAATATGAGGGTACAGTTTGTGGTGACGAGAGCTAAAAAGTACTCATATAGAAACAAAGTAGGTCTGACAAGCTACTGTTCAGATTCATTAATTGGGTTTTACACCTCCACTGAAGAGGGCACCTGCACCTACAAGGGGCAGGACTGTGGAGAATCAGGCTGAGTGTCTGAAGAGTAGCACAGCTAATGCTCTTGTAAGTCTCTAGGCAACAGTTCTACTAGGAGATCCCCGTGATGACCTTCCAGCTGAGACCAGCCAAGCAGAAGTCGGTTTCAGGTGAAAGTCACTCACACTAATCCTTAGCCACATATCCTGTGCTCCCTAGTCAAGCACATCTGCAGTCTTTGATGACTTTAACTTCATTTCCAACAGCCTTAGACAGACGTCCTCCACTGCACATGCAACCTGAGCTTGCTAACATGGCCTGTACCCATTTGCCTAAATGGAGCAAAAGCTGCTCTGCATGGGGCATGCTGTACTCTGGATCCTCTGTGCTCCAGACTGAAGCTTGCATTTCTTCCATCCTCATCTGGCTTGCCCCGATAGCATATTCGCAGCCATTAAATGGGGTCACTTTGGGGTATGCAGACTGTGTGTGGTTACAGCTCTCATGAGCCTTGGGGGATTTTCACCTACTATTGGAAACAAGCTCTAAATATGGCTTTTTGTGACCATACTACCTATGTACTTCCACGTGTCACCAGCAGGCCTCCATTAGCTTACCCACTGAGCAGAGTGTGCACCTACCTCTGTTTATTTCTTAAGCACTTTAAATTGCTCTAATGCTGTAGGCAGAGTCATTAACATCTCTTGCCTTTCTCAGGCAAGGATGTGAACACTAGTCTATTTGCACATCCCACCATAAGCCTGAGGAAGGATTTAGGCATCTCCTGCCCTGCAATTCTAAGGGAGGAGGATTAGTGAGACACTAAGAACAAGAACCCTCCAATATTGTAACACAGGTGCATTATTAAGACACACTCAGTCTTTCTAACTCCATTCCTGGCAGCACTCCGGGCCGTCACAGCCACTATTTGCTAGGCTCTGATTCCTAACACTTTACCTGCTGCCATGCAGACAGGGTGGAGGGATCTGGTCTCTCCTAGGACACTTTGTCATCAAAAGCAATGGAATTCATGAGAAACAATACAGTATCCGAAAATAACCAGCGTCAGCAAGCTGAGCTTCCCCTAAGGGGAAGACAAAGACTGGGCATGAAGCGTCAGCTGTCACTCTTTCCCCTGCTGCTCAGGACCTCAGGCTGCCAATGCAAAGAGCTCCACACTTACCCCTGTGTGGAGGAGCGACTGGCATTTCCATCCAGGGTATGTTCCAGACAGTATACGAAGGAAAGGTCTGGTGTGAGGTGCTTTTAATGAAGTTGCCATGGTTGCAGCATGACATCGCTTAGCAACAGGCTTCAGTAGCAGAAAGTTGCCAAGGCATGTTTTTTTAGTCATCTATTCACCAAAATGGATTTGATTTATCCCTGTCCCTAGTATAAACAAACCATGGGGAAATCTACCTATTGATGAAGGGGGAGGGGGTAAAATCTCTGCAAGCAGCAGAGCAGAATGAGGTGCTTCGGGGAAGTGGGAGAGAAGCATGGCCAATTGGGATTGGGGGGGGCAGGGGAAGGCAATGGGACTGTAATCACAGGTGCCAATGCCCCAGGCAGGGGGGACAACACATGGAGGAAATAGACCCAGTGACAAGTCAACTCCATGGGGACCTCCATGCTTTTGCAAGTGCACATTTGAAGCTCTGTTTGAGATCCCAGGATGGTAACTGAATCCAAGAGCCTGCTTACAAACCACGAACATGTACATCTACAAACAAATATTAGACACCACTTCCTCCTCCCCTCAGGGCTCTACTTTTTCTTAGCAGCCTTTGGCACCTAATGATGCATGGGCTGGGGAACCTGAGGGAAAGTCATGCAGTGAAGAATCCCCTGGGGACACCTCTCATCACCAATCACCAGAGCTGCAGCCTCTGCACCACTAATGACTCCTGCAGAAAAAGGCATTAGACGCTATCAGATTGCTCCTTAAGATGTGGGAATAAATTGCTACACATTTAAGTATAGGGGGATTTTTCTATGCATCATTTCCGGCAAATAAGCCATCCTTTCTCCTTATGGCCCAGGAGGCAACTGTCACTAGTGGCTGATGCTCTGGGAAGCAGTTTGTCGTCTTTGTTATTGGGGGAGAAGGAGCTAGAGAGATCAGTAAAGCAGTCAGTTTTCCCCTAAAGCCAGTGCACTAACCACTGAACCCCTTCCTCCCTTTGACACACATGCTCCTGCTTACATGAGGGCACAGTCATGCAACTACGAGTGTATGCACACACCAGCACGTGACACACCAGCGCACAAATCTGTCAGCGCTTGTACAGACACGTACCTACCTACACTACTGCATAGGCATATCTACATCTCTGTAGATGGATGCTCCCCACCCAGCTGTCTATCCTTAGCAGGGAAGATCAATGTACAGTTATGTTGCACGCAGCTGATGTTATCAAATTGCTTTCAATGCAAACAAATCAACTGGCACTACATACCTCCATGATCAGATACACTGCTGCAGACATTCACTTTGGGGACAGATAAGGAAATGCAGATTGCTGTTATCTGCCAGACACCCCAACTACACTTCTATCTCCCTCCCACACAGAGAATGCCATTCCTCATGGAAGGAAGAGGTGTAGAGACCAGATCCAACAGTCCCTTTGAAGTCACTGGAACGATGCAATGCCCATTGATTTCCATGGACTCTGGCTCAGGCCCTAAGGGTATGTCTGCTTTACACTGTAAACTGGGTCTGTGGATTCATTGTTTCCAAGCCCATACGCCACGCTGCACAATAAATCTGGGCTTACAACTGCTGATCTCCAAGCCCTGCTACCGCATCCATCCTGCACTACGCAGACCATGTGACTTCTCTGTGGCTTGAGCTGTGTTCACACTCTGCAGAATGACAGGGCTTGGACCTGAGTCCCTGCGACACTAAGGGTATGTCTACACTGCAGTAAAACACCTGCTGCTGCTCTGTGTCTGCTGACAAAGGCTCAGAGGGCGTGAGCTATAGGTCTCTGAGATCAAAAGTAGATGTCCAGGCTTGGGCTGGAACGTGGGCTCTGGGATCCTGTGAGGAGGGACCATCTCAGAACCTGGATTTTGAAGCAGGAATACCGATTACATGTTTGTACAGCACCTAGCACAATAGGGTCCAGTTCTATGACTGGGATTCTTTAGGCACTAAACGAATACAAAGAATAAGTCCCAATCGTACCAGAGCCATGGATGTAGGCAGGTGCTCTATGGATCTCCACTCTGGCTAAAGTCAAGTTTAGTACCAGTTTAGTTTTGTGTGGCCATTTCACAGCGACATCGGACTGGAAGGAGGGTCCTGCCTTAAAGTGTCCAGGTGCAGTGACTGCAGGCACCCTGTTGTATCAACTCGTCCATAAAGTTATTAAGTTTCATCTTAAAACTGGCAAGGCCGTTTCTAAGGCATGCCTCACCATCCGACTTTTGCAGGAAGCATGCCATTCTCAGGGCATTGTACTCCCCATTGCATGGGTATTAACATGATGGTCTGACTCCCAGCCACTACACATACAGCATGGCACAGATCCCACCCTCCTGCTACAGGTCCATGTCTACAAAGTGCATTGTGAATGGCAGTCTCGCCAATAACACATTGCAAGGCATGGTTATTGAAAAATGCATGAGAGGCAAAAGGGAGCTTTAAGTTGTGTTCAGCCATCAAAAACCTGGTGGAAGAAAGCCAGAATGGAGACCCCAGCTCCCAGAGACCAAATAGGCATCTCGACTACACAGAAGAGGGAGCAGGATCTGTTTTTAATATACCTTTCCTATTCCCACACAGCTGGTTTCCTTGGCTATGTCTACACTAGAAAAGTTAAGTTGACTTTATTAAGTTGACTTAACTTTTCTAGTGTAGACATAGCCCATTGTCGACCTTATTAAGTCAACTTAACGCTTTGTTGACTTAATAAGGTCAATTTAGGTGTTAATCCCCATCCACTCTGGCTTTAAGTCGACTTAAGGAGTCAATTTAAGGGCTTAAGTCGACCTAAAAGGAGGTGTTATTAAGTTGAGTTAAGCCTCCTTAAGTCAACTTAATAAAAGCCCAGTGCGGACATGGCTTTGTTTAGGTCGACTTAAGCCTCCTTAAGTCAACCTAACTTGCCAGTGTAGACGCACTGCTTGTGCTGCCACACCACTCTTCCCCTGCCCAGCCTCTACCATTTTGCTGACATTCATATCTACAGACTTTGCTGTTTTCCCATCTTAAATCATTCAGACCTGAACCTGCATTTCATTAACACTGAGGTTGAGCAATAAGGCCACCCAAGTACAAACAAAGCAAGGGGCCAGTTGCATGCCAGCGGCTGCTATTCTCTGCAGCTCCCTGTTGCTGCCATGGGCAGAGGCGGCTTTTGGGGTAAGTGAAGCAGGCACACGCCTAGGGCCCCAGGCAGTAAGAGGTGTGACAGAGTGCTCCCCAAATCCAGTCTGGTGTGCTGCTATGACCCCTCAAACCTCACTCCTGAACCCCAATTCACCCCGCTCTGCTAGGTGACCACTCACTCCTGAGTCAGTCCACACCAGCCACCAGCATATAATTGGTCCCAGGCAGTGGGTGTAAATTCACTAGCCACACAGGCATCAGTATCCAAGCGAGCACCCCCAGCCCCAGATCCCACACTGGGAGCCACTGCCTTTAAGGGATTGGGACCCACTCCCAATCACCACAGTCTCAAGTTCGTCCACTTAACAGAGAAGTGGATTGTGCCCAGCCTTCCAGATCCACACCCCTAAATACCATACAGCTTTAGAGAAAACAAATACTAGTTTATTGACCAGAGTACGATTTCAAATGAGAACATGGCCAATCAAGGTAGACTCATACTATAAATGAGTCAGGAGTGACCACTATCAAATAAAAGGTCTAAACCGCATACTAATCTAACATCTCTACCTAAACTGACCTCATAGTCCAAGATTATGTACAAGGTGTTTGGTTGTTCAGTGTTTCACAGCCATTCTCTGCCTGTTACAAGGCCCAGATCTTGCTTGAAGTTGGTTGCAAGATGAAGTCTTCCAGGCGAAAGTCCACAGCTTCTCCTCCCCTCAAAAAGTCTGTGTCATTGTTTTTACAAACTCCTGACAGTCTCTCCCCCTTTGTCCTGCTCTGTGATTCTCTTTATTTCTACCTGAGCCAGGGAGGGCATTAGCATCCCCTTTGTCATGTAATTCCCTAGCCTCCCTGCTGGAGATAGTCCTGAGAGTCTGAACCCTGTAACATGCTTCACATCTGTACACATGTTGCTGTAGGAAACATGGCATCACAGCAATCACGTAGAATATGTTATGAGCATCCACAAAGGAACATGGTATCGCGTATTTGGCATCAAATCAGACAATTACATTGCAAAACTGAACTGAAAAGTTACACAGATCACACCCTAGGGGCGAATGGATGTGCATCCCGTGACAAGGAGTCCCATTGGCTGCTTCGCCTAACCCAAAAGCCGTGTCTGCCTCAGTCAGCAGCAGGAGGAGGAGCTGTCCCTTGGGGCCAGGGCCAGAGGCGGGGAGCTAGGATGGGGGTGAGGGGACCAGGGAGCCAGGGCTGCAGATGGGGGTGAGTGGGGCTGCGGAGGGGGGCTGGGGCCAGTGGGGGGGGGGGGCAGGACTGGCAGCAGGGAGGGCAGGGCCACAGGAAGGGGGTCGGGTCTGCGGGGAGCTGGGGCCATAGAGGGGGGCACGGGGGCCTATAAGGGACCCCACGGGCCCACAGCAGGCCCCACAATGGGCCTTCGCCTAGGGCCCCCAATAGCCTCTGGCACGGGACATGCATGTGACTGAAGCACTTGGGGCCTCATTACAGAGATGCATTCTGCAATGGCAAGTTGCCTCCACAACCGGGAGGCTCCTACAGAGAAGGGTTTGCATACAGCTTTCTCATAACAGTCCCTTCCATGAGGCCTCTACAGTCAAATGCTCCACTTGGGCTCAGATACTATGGTGATGGGCAGCTGGACAGTAGCCCCCAAGCCAAACTAGGGCTCACTTAGCTATTGAGGTATCCCACAAATTCAGCTGAGCAAACTGAGCTTCCCCTCTGTGCGTGTGCTGTGACCCGTAAGAGGCACTGCAGAGCAACAGACATTCCAGTAGCTGCATAAACTGGCTCAAGAACAACTTCAGCTCAAAGCCTTTGCTTGGCCACCTCCACGTGCGTGCACACATCCACACAACTATACATGCCCACACTTGCAGGGGACTACACATGCACATGCACTCCTCTGACTTACGTGCAACTGCCCATATGTACGCATGCGCTACAGACTGGGTCGAGCTGGTCGGGAAAGGCATTTGCTCACAAAACATTTTAAGAAAACCATCAACCTTTTCCTTCCAAAGCTTTGGGGATTCCAGTTTTTCAAGAAACTGAGGGGAAAGGGGAGAATTAAGGTTTTTGCCAACACTTGTCAGTTGCAGGAAAACAACCCTAATCTTAAACCTGTGCAAAGTCTCCAGGTACACAGAGCCTCAGACCCATAGTGTTCAGTGGGTTCCATGTCTCCTATGCTACAGCTACAGTTCAACATTCAAACTTTGAAGTGAATCACAGAGTATGTTAAGGAGCAACAGGTGTGTCCTGCAATAAACATTATAGAAATCACTCCTCCGAATGAAATCTCACCCTTGCTGGCCTCTAGCCCTCCTTCCTCTTGCCTTCCTGACATTTTAAAGCTCATCATTCCCTATTGTTCTGATCCCGCCAGCTCCTTTCATCTACCCCTCTGTTCTACAAAAAGGGGAAGATCCTTTCTTCTTCCAAAGACCTGGCCTTCCTTTGCTTGAAGAATTTCCTCTGTTCCTTCCCTCTTTTGCATGCTGCAGATGTGAGAGGCCACTCTGGGGCTGAAGTTCTGAACTTCCCATTCTTTACATTATTCTCAGCTAGAATAAAAATTCCCCTTTGGGTCTGGCAAGGAGCGGGTAATGCGTTTGTGTATGCATGAAGGTTGAGATTGGCTGTGGTGCTGTGCGTCTGTGAGCAAAACCCACCAGACCTTGGAAGATCTCTGAATATTCAAGCATTAAAAATAAGTCACTTTAAAAATGCCTCATTGCAGACTTTCTTTTGACATCAGAGGAGAATTTTTTTTTCTTCTCTTTACTTTTCAAATAATATTTAGAACTACTGTACAAAAGAGCTGCACAGAAGTCCCTAAAAAACCATTTGAACTTTTGATGGCTCAGATTTATTGCTAGAGCTCCAAAGGAACCTAGTGCACAGAGGCTTGATGTCCCAGGGCATGCATACCACGCCATCTGGGATGGGATTCCTGGCATCTGCCGAGTGTGCAAGCACCAGATAGTTGCCACCTAAGGGCACTGGTTCAATTGACAGTAGACAGGAATGAAGAATCATGGCATTTGGGGAGATCTGACTTAACAGGAATGAAGTGAAATACGCCAAAGTGTGAAGGCAAAGGGATACCAAGTAAAAAGGGAGGAAGATCAAATAAACACCCACAAGTTTCGGTGCTTATGTAAGTAATACAAACCTCATGAGGCCTCAGCCTCAGACAGACCCCACTTTGACCAAATCTTGCATCTAACTAATGCAGCATGCATGCTGATTACTCGCCTGATTGCCGCTTTTCACCCCAAAGCTAGCTGCATTTCAGCAGTCCTGTACATACACCGGTGAGTGTGGTCAAACTCCCCTTCCATGCTGATCTGCAGAAGATAGGAGTTGTCACAGCCCCTAAGTATAGACCTTTAGCTCAAGTTGTAGTAGCTCTGGAGACCCCCAGTTCAATCCCCAGTGTGCTGGGCAAGAGAATGGTCATCACACAAACACATGGGTTTTCATGCACTTAAACGAGTTTATTATTATTCTATTTGTTCGTATTGCAGTAACGCTTAGAGGCCAGCACCCTGCTGTGCTAGGTGCTGTACAGACACGCAACAAAAAGATGGTCCCTGCTCCAAAGAGCCCTCAATCTAAGTTAAGACAAAGGACAACAAATAGAGGGAATGCAAGGCAACAGCAAGACAGTTATGAACAACAAGCAGAAATTGCAGCACATCCGCTACCTCTGCATTCCCACCAGAGCATCTGCATGCACAACGGGTGTTGAGTGTGCACATTGGCAATGTTATCTGCCAAGCACTTTGGGCGCCTTGGTGGGGTAACACACTATATAAATGTAAAATATGATTATTACAATGTGAGCAGCAACAAGAAATGATTGTGTTTGACCCAGAGTAAATAGCTCCTGGTTGCTATTTTGAATATGTATTTTCCATACTTTCATTTGGTGTGCGACAGCTCCTGACAGATGCCCTAACAGATGAGAGAGGAATAACCTCTCATTTGAAGTCTGCTGGAGAAAGAATTTGATGAATACAAATGCATAGCTAATATTTGGTTAGCTGGTGAACCAGAACCCCCCTCCATCAGGGCAGTATTGCCAGGATTTCTGAACTCTCTCCTTGGTCCAAGGGGATGATAAGGGAGTTTAATAAAAACACTTAGTTGATGTCAGTTATACACATGCAATGTATTTGCTGTCTCTTCAGCTGCCACTCATGATGCACAGATGACAGAAACTAAGAGATCATTTTGCTAGCATTTGGATTCTGATGTAAAAGAGTTAGCAGTGGACTTACCTCTGGATCTGTCAGGTGGTGGGTGCAGTAGTTCACTGGCTGCTGGTATTTGCACTGCCTGATGGCTTTCTCTTGTGGTTCAGGAGGCTAGAGGGCTATCACAGGAAGAGGCTATTAGATTATGGGATGGGTGGAATGTAGCAGAACTGCATGAGGACTGTGTCCCTGTGTACTGTATATGATTACCCATTGTATGTTGTTGTTGTTGCTTCACATCACTGTATCCTCATCAGCACTGGAGGAGTACTGCATGGAAGCACTGAGCCAGATTTGGTCAAACTGGGGTGGGAAAGGACTTGGTGCCCAAGTGGGAGACTGAACCTCAGACTGGGTCAGGTGTTCGGGTTTGGAAAGAGGGATGGGCTCTTCAACAGAAGATCCTTCAACAGCCCCAAGACCATTCTGCTCCTGCAGTGTGGACAGTGCACTCCAACAGGGGTGTGCACTGAGTTTTGTGACCCCCCACCGCCTCAGACCTCAATGTAGAGCCCAGCATCCCTCCCAAGGAGCTAGGCCAGCCAGGCATTGGGCAGATGAAGCTGCCTGTGGGACTGAATGGGGGGATGCCTGTGGAATCCCCCTTGTGAAGGCATGTCCACCACATAGCGTTGCAATGTATCTGGTGAAGACACTCCAGGCCAATGGGGGAGAGGGTCTCCCATCAGCTTAATAAATCCCCCACTCCGCCTGCTCCAGAAGCTCTCTGCCGACGTTGCACTGTGCTCGTGAGCGCTTATGTTGGTGACTGTAACTTTTGTCGCTCAGGAGGCGGGGCAGGTGGGTCATTCAGACATAAATTCTATTGACATAAGCTGTAGTGTAGACACAGCTATCCCACAATGGCCACCCCAGGGCAGGAAACTGATCTGAACAGCAGCAGTTGCCCCCAGCCCTGCCAGCCACCCTCCTCTCCCAGCCACCTTCTGCAGAGCTGAACTCCGGCCCCTGCCCAAGGTCTTCAAACATTGCACAGCCTCCCTGAACTCATGCCCCATCCCTGTTCCATGGAACCTCCCTGATTCCGTTGCCATGGAGAACCATCCAGCAGGGACTGGTTTGCTATCCATCAGTAGGGCTGTCTCAGGCTGCATAGTAACCTACCAGTTGCCTAGATGTGGCTGATCTAGCCTGTTATAGAGCATGAAAGGGGGAAGAGGGGTTTGTAGGAATGCAGACCCCACTGTCTGGCGTGTCCAATGCCCTCCTAACTGGCCAAGGTGCCTGTAAAGTTTGAGACCTGCTCCACCAGGCTTTTTCCCTAGTTCAGAACAGAGGGCCAGACCCTCAGCTGGTGTCAATTAGCAATGCCCCACTGCAGTCCATACAGCTCCACCTATTCCTGCTGGCTGAGGATCCAGCCTAGCAGCTGTTCCTGCCTCAGGGCATGGGCACTGGTGCCTGCAAAGACTCCGTCATTCGCCAGAAATGTGACGTCCAAGATACAGACAGGAACCCTCCTAGCCTTTAATTATCTCAGCCACCCACCTCCTCATTAAGACTCTTCAGAGCAGATTTCACACTCTGCCCAGGCTGTGTAGTGATGAGAAAGAATGGGAACCATGCAGCCACCTCCTTTCACCTAACACCAACCAACCTCACGCTTCAGATGAAAGGGGCTGAGAAAAGGTACAATACGCCAGAGGAGGACCAGTGGACAGGTTTGCTCCACCCCCTTTTTTCTCCTTAGAAATTACTAAGGAGTCCTGTGGCTCTTCTAAAGACTAACACGTTTATTTTTCACATGAGCTTCCATGGGAGAAAATCCCACTTGGTCAGATGAAAGCTCATGCAATAAATAAATTTGCTAGTTTTTCAAAGTGCCACAGGACTCCTTGTTTGTTTTGCAGAACTACTAGTCTAACACGGGTACCCCTTTGGAACTTAGACATTACTATAACAGACCCATACCACCCAACAGGATAGCCACATGAGGAGTCAAGGCACATTGGAGACCCATTCCTATCCCACAAGCCAGAGGTGCTCAGAACACAGCTCCCTTCATCAGCTAATGACATATGTCAGTGTAGCCTGCACTTGCCTGTAATAGGCTGGATCGGAAATCTCCGCGGATGACTGGGATGCATATCTCCAAATAACAGACTGATTTGTATAATCTCCTCTCTATCTGCATGCTCCTGATAAAGTGCAGGGACAATTCCAAACTAATCAACCCGGGCTGCGAGGTGCTGGATGACTTTCATAAACAAAACCTTGAACTGCAGTCAAGCCATCTGTATTGCTATTGCCTCCTCCCTGGTATTGAATTTGGTTAGAGCCCTGAGCAACAGACTGTGTGTTTGGGCAATGATAGGGGGCAAGGACTCTGAGTACAGAAGGAAATACACAGCTTTGGAAGCAATACTGCCACTTTTTAAGTATCAGTGCCACTGGCTGGGGTCCTTTCCTTTCAACAGTAGCAAGAAGTTTCCAGTGTTAAGAATTCTGACATTGTTTAAACAAGAAAAATATATGAAAAGCTAGACCTTCTGCTGGAAGGCAAGCCTTTTTCCTTACTTACTCCCTTAGCAATAGAACATAGCAGCTTCTTGCAGCCTCAGGGCCCAGTTCTAACACTCTCCAAAGCACTAAACCATTGTAGTTGGTGTGAGGGATGGTCCAATGGTTAGGGCTCTGGTCTGGATGTAGGAGACCTGCATTCCGGTCCACACTCCACTATAGACTCCCTGTATGACCTTTAGCAAGTCTGTCTGTGCCTCAGTTTCCCATCTGCAGAATGGTGGTAATAGCACAGTCCAG
>ML685896.1:3278547-3415086 GCA_007922175.1 Pelusios castaneus
TGGTTTTCTTATAGTGATTTTCACCAAACATTGGGATCAGGTTTTCGAAAGAGCTTAGTACCCAATAACTGGCATTGTGACACTTCTGGCCATATTTTCTAAACATTCTTGGCATCGGCCAGGCCAACCCATTTTAGATTCATAGAGTTTAAGATTAGAAAGAACCAATATGATCATCTAGTAGTCTGACCTCCTGCACAATAAAGGCCATAGAACCTCCTGCAATAGACACCTAACCTATGATTGATTCATTGAAGTCCCCAAATCATGCTTTAAAGATTTCAAGGTATAGAGAAACCACCAGCAAGTGACCCATGCCACACACTACAGGGGAAAGCAAAAAAAACCAAAACAAAACCCTGGCCCCTGCCAATCTGCCTTGGGGAAAAACCCCTCCTGACCCCAAATATGGGTGATGAACTAATCGCTGAGCATGTTGGTAAGACTCACTAGCCAGACTCCCAAAAAAGAATTCTCTGCACCAACTTTTTGAAAAACTGGGCAGGTATTTTGGTGCCTAAATGACTTCTCAAAACGGGGGCCTAATGTGCCTAGGGAAAGTGTACACACCATGCCAGGAATTAAACACACAGGTACCATGTCCCATCCACTCCCTTTATCACAAGAAGATCATTCTTCCTTGCTAGAAGCATGCTGCCGTGGGTCAGGCTCAGAAATACTCTGTATCCTAGGGACATTATTTTCCCACCCTAGAGCAGTACTTCTTTTTGCTTCAGCTGGAGTTTCTCCCGTGCTGAGTGCAGAACTGGGCTCCAGAGCCCTGGCAACTCCCCACACTTTTCAGCATGACTCATTACAAATACGCACAGTGATTAATGGCAAACATTTACCAACATTCCTGTGGAATTGTTAATTCACACTGTAACTAGTTTAATGCCAAGTTAATTCCTTGTACTTGACATTCTTATTAACAGTGACTAGCTCTATATATTAAAACCTTAATGGATTCAACAACAAGATCTTTTTAACTCAGAGACTAAGTCATTCAGAGCAGTTCTCTCCAGAATATGGTATCGCCAGAATATCTCCAGACCTTCCTACTAGTGAAGGGACAGAGCATTTGTAAGTATAGATTTCATTCTTGAAGAGTACAGATCTTTGACTTCCAATAGCAGTCAGAGTACCTAGAATAGAACCAGTTTATTTATACAGCCCCCATCATGGAGCCACTCACAAACATTTATGAATTTAGCATCAGAACATCCCTGCGCTCTGTAAAATAGGGAAATCAAATCATCACTTCACAGATGGAGAAATTAAGGATGGAGGGGTTAAGTGAGTTTCCTGAAGTCACACAGTAAGTTTGTGGCAGAGGAATTGGACACTAGCTGTCCTGAGTTCCACTCCACTGCCCTCACCAGGAAACCAGCCCCCTTCCCTAACAGCATACATTTCTTTTCTGTGTAAAGGCCTAGAACTTCACTGGCACCATTGTGTCACTGCAGTATTGCAATGTCTAGTTGTTCTATTCATAGATTCCAAAGTCAGAAGGGACATCTAAATTCATTTTAAAAGCGCCAGTGATGGATTCTTCCAGTGGTGGATTCTGCCAGTGATGGAGAATCCATGGGGTGTACTTGCCCTACACTGGGAAGGAAGGAGTTAATCCCACATTCTGGGTGGAGGAAGCCCTGCCCCTTCACCTTTGCTAGCCATGCTCCAACCAATGCACTAGTATAAAAAGGAACAGCTCAGATCAGTTTGGGTTGGATGCTGAGAAGGAAGGATGGCCTGGAGCCACTGACATACCAGACCATGAGACCCAAAGACACTGAGACTCAAGTGGCCACTCAGAAGCCTGTGGACACCTGACAGAGGCTGGAGTTGCTGGCTGCTACATGCACTGAAGGATGTGGAGACCCCAGTGATGCCCAGACCATGGCTTCAGGAATCAAGGTAGAAGGAGGTGGGGGTGAGGGAGGCTAGCTATTGCCCTATGAGAAGTCAGCATCTTTGACAGGATACCCCACTGGCTCAGTGACAGACACTCACTCCATTGACAGAGACCTAAACTGGGACCAAATGGAGTGGGCCCAGATTCTCCTTTCTTGGCCATCACCACGTGATAGCCCTGAGGCCACTAGGCCATCCAACCCTGAAGGTGGAGGCTGTCATGTTGGCTCCAGCTTCAAGGACACTCAGCCCCAAAAGCCTGGGGCCTTTAAATCAGGGGATGGAGGGCCCCCAAATGGTGATGGGGTGTACTTACCTTGTGACACGGATCCATCAATTTCCAAAGGGGTAGCTGTGTTAGTCTATTGCAGAAAAACAAAGAAAGTCCTGTGGCACTTTAACAGACTAACAGATTTATTTATCACATGAGCTTTCGTGGGAGTAAATCCCACTTCGTCAGGTGCTTTGAAGATGGGAAATTTACAGAATGGGAGGAAATTAAATGCAGGGAAGTGTATGACATAGGATCAGGTCAGTCTGTAACAGCAAATCAAAATAGGTGTTAGGATTCAAACACTGGGGAACAGCACATAGAGGAAGATGAGGTCAAATCACCTGTTGTAATGAGAGAAAAATCTGTAGTCTCTGTTTAACCCCATGGCAACTGAGTCGAATTTGAATATAAATTTGAGTTCTGCAGTTTCTCTTGAATAAATAAATACATCATGAATAAATCGGATTACCATCAGGAGGCTTATAAACAACTGTCCAACACAACGTTCTACAAACCACTCCTCTCTGACCCCACTGAGGAATACCAAAAGGAACTGCACCTCCTACTCAAGAAACTCCCCAAAGCTGCACAGGAACAGATTAAGACAGACACACCACCAGAACCCTGATGAGGGATATTCTATCTACTACCTAAAACACATAAAAAAGGAAACCCCAGATGGCCCATCATCTCAGGCATTGGCACGCTTACTGCAGGCTATGTGGACTCTCTCCTCAGATCCTATGCTATCAGCATGCCTAGCTATCTGAGAGGCACTACAGATTTCCTGAGAAAAATCCAATCCATTGGTGAACTTCCAGAAAATACCGTCCTGGCCACTGTGGACGTAGAGGCTCTTTACACCAATATCCCACACGAAGATAGATTACAAGCTATTAGAAGAACTACCCAAAATGATGCCACAGCAAAACTTGTGGCTGAACTTTGTGACTTTGTACTCACCCACAACCATTTCAGATTTGAAGATAATTTATACTTCAAGTTAGTGGCACTGCTATGGGCACCCGCATGGCCCCACAATATGCCAACATGTTTATGGCTGATTTAGAACAATCCTTCCTCACGTCTCATCCCAAAACACCTCTACTTTACTTATACTACACTGATGACATCTTCATCATCTGGATCCATGATAAGGATGCCCTTGAAGATCTCCATAGAGATTTCAACAATTTCCAGTCCACAATCAAACTTAGCCTGGAACACTCCACACAGGAGATCCACTTTCTAGACACTATAGTGCAGATTAGTGATGGATACATAAAGACCACCCTAGACCGCAAACCTACTGATCGCTATAATTACCTACATCCCTCAGGCTTTCATCCAAGACATACCACATAATCCATTGTCTACAGTCAAGCCCTATATAACCGCATTTGCTCAGATCCCTCAGACAGAGACAGACACCTTCAGGATCTCTACCAAGCATTCTTAAAACTACAGTACCCACCCGCAGAAGTGAAGAAACAGATTGACAAAGCCAGACGGGTACCCAGAAGTCAACTACTACAGGAGAAACCCAAGAAAAAAAACCAACAGAACGCCATTGGTCACCACCTACAACCCCCAAGTCAGACCTCTTCACCACATCATCAAAGATCTACAGCCTATTTTTCAAGACAATCCCTCACCCTCTCAAGCCTCGGGAGACAGACCTCTCCTTGCTTACAGACAGCCCCCCAACCTTAAATGGACACTCACCAACAACTACAGATCAAACAACAGAAACATTAAAGCAGGAACAAATACCCGCAACAGACCACACTCCCAACTTTGCCCTCATATCTACACTAAAGACACCATCACAGGACCAAATCAAGCCACCTGCTCTATCAAGGGCTCATTCACCTGCTCATCCACCAATGTGATTTATGCCATCATGTGCCAGAAATGCCCCTCTGCCTTATATAATGGACAAACAGGACAGTCTCTGCACAAAAGAATAAATGCACACAAATCTGACATCAGAAATTGCAACACTAAAAAACCAATAGGGGAACACTTCAATCTCTCTGCTCACTCCATTGACGACTTGCTAACAGCTGTGCTGAAACAGATGAATAACAAATCACAGCTTCAAAGAGAAACTGCAGAACTCGAATTTATATGCAAATTTGACTCAGTTGCCTTGGGGTTAAACAGGGACTGTTGATTTTTCTCTCACAACAGGTGATTTGACCTCACCTTCCTCTACGTGCTGTTCCCCAGTGTTTGGATCCATCAATGTGGCTTTGGAGAACATCAGTTTGATATATCTCCCTGAGGGAAACTCTATATCATGATCATGGCAATTACATGTCACATGAAAAAGGTTTCTATGTTAAGAGGTGGCATAGAGCAACCCTCCATCATTATATAGTTGGAGCTACATAAATTCTTTGGGATTATATTTATTTTGCCTAACATGGGACGTTTAACTGTAATTTTCTACACTTGCAAAGAATGTGTTGCTGTAACACCGAGTTACAGCCTGTTCTTTAGTGCCTCCAGTTTCCATCTGAACATTAAATCACAGCCTCTAGAAATCAGCAGTGTCTATATCTCATGATGACACAGATTAGTTCAGCTCTTGAGTAATGCACAAGACTGTGATTATATTAGACAGAGCGTTCTGATGTGCTTGGATTCAGAAAATATCATGACAATCCCTCCAAGCAGAGCTGCTCTAGTGAGGCAAGCAAACTGATGTTATTCAACTGAATCAGAGCAGGGTGTGCGAGCACCAAGCAGGAGAACATAAGAAACAGCTGCTGTGCAGCACTGAGCTGCCTGTTAATGTAGCCGGTGGCAGTTTCACTCATGCAGAGTGACGTTCAACCATGAGCAGTGGCCCAGCATGAGATCTCGGCACCACTGAGGTTGCAATTAACCATCTAAGTGGGACATTCTGCAGGTTGCCCTTGGGAACCACTGGCAATGCCACTTACCAGCAATCATGACTTCTGGGGAACAGAACTAAAATGTCTGAAGTTTTTTCAACAAAAAACATATTCGTCAGCCAATAAAAATTCCTCAAGACTGAAACTTTTCATAGGCAATGGTCACGTTTGACAAATTTCTAGACTTGAAAAAGGTTCCAAAGGGGTAGCCATGTTAGTCTATTTCAGCAAAAGAAACAAGAAGTCCCGTGGCACTTTTGACAACTAAATTTATTTAACGCATAAGCTTTCATGAGTATAATCCCACTTCATCAGATGCATGAAATGGAAACTGCAGTATGTTGCATGCAAAGAAGGCTGAGTCACAAGGTAGTTTTTAGTCTGTTTTAGCAAATCAAACAAGCTGTTTTGATTCAAACAGTGACCATGTGGCCTTTAAATAACAATGGATGAGAAGGTGTTAATGTTAAAAGAGGGCAAATTACCTGATATAATGAGTTAGACATCATCTTGGGTCTGAATAGAGACTTTGAATGGCTACTCATTATATCAGCAAAACAAACAAGGAGTCCTCTGGCACTTTTAAAGACTAACAAATTTATTTATCGCATGAACTGTTGTAGGAGAAAATCCCACTTCCTCAGACACTTTGAAGAGGCTCTGGCTGGGAATCACAGCAGCTGTCAGTTCTAATCTGATAGTCCCCACATCTGTGGAATGCCCAGGATGAAGGAGGTTCCTCAGAACCAGCCAGGAGATGGGGCGAGGAGGGGAGTGAAGTATGGAGATTCTTCAGCTCAAAGTTTCAAGCGAGAGAGAAGCTGCCTCTTTGGGGATGCTGGTCTCACATCCATATCACTGGAGATGGTTCCTTAGGAACATTCCCAGAGCAGGGCCCATTTCATCTAGTTCTAGTGAGGATGCTAATCTAGGCATTAGCAAACCAGAGTTCAGACATAAGGAATACAAGCATTGTGTCCTTAATAGCTCAACAGTTTACTCCCTGGGCCCATTGTAGCTGGAAAATTCCTAAACATTAAGGACACAATGGTTTGACACACCCCGCCTCTCTCAGCCATTTCAATAAAATAACATAAGTTAAAGTATAGATAGAACACCATATTCCAAACTTGTAATTGAAATAGAATTCCTAGATATAAACTAGATAATCATTCCCAGCAAATTACTACCTTTCTATTGAAACCAAACATGACATAGCTGCTATGGATTATAGCATTTATGAGATATCCATTGAAAATAATATCATAAATGCTTCCCTAAATCCAGACAGCATCACACACAGGGCCCTGCCCTGCCAGGGTCCCTGTCCTCCTTTGCCCCATTGCACACAAGGGGTGCCCCCTACGCCACTATGGACCTGCCCAAGGTCCCCCTAGCCCCACAAAGTCGACCTAGAGCATCCAGTGTGGACGCTCTAGGTCGACTTTGTAAGTTCCCCTTTAAGTCAACCTTAATTTTAAGTGTAGACACACTAAGTCGACTTAAAAGTGCAAGTGTAGACATAGCCTCTGTGCCTCAGGTCCCCCTCTGAATGCAAGGATAACGGCCCTTCCTTGCCACATGGGTGTTTTGTGAGGTTAAATATGTTAAAGACTGAAGTGCTCAGAAACTCTGGCAAGGGGGGGACTAAAAAAGTACCTTAGAGCAGTGGTTTTCAAATGCATTTCAGTCTTGCAGCAGTGGCAACAGGGGGTGCCATGACCCAGTGCCTGAGGGTTTGCGACCGAGTACTGAGTCCCAACCCATAGTTTGAAAACCACTGCCTTAGGTTATGTCTACACTTGTAAAGTTAAGTTGACTCTGTTAAGTCGACCTAACAAGGTCGACTTTAAGTTGACTTAAAGGCCACCTTGTTAAGTCGACTTAACAGAGTGGCTACACTTTAAGTCGACTTAAGTCAACCTTGTTCAGTTGACTTAACAGTAGACATAGCCGTCCACACTGGCTTTAACTTGACTTAAGAAGGTCAACTTAGCGCTATCCACCCATTCACACTGGCTTTAAGTCGATTTAAGAAGTCGACTTAAAGCTTAAGTCAACCTTCAGAGGTGGTTTTATTAAGTCAACTTAAGCTGTTATTAAGTCAACTTAAGAAAGCACTTGTTGACTTAATAAAAGCCCAGTGTGGAGGCGGCTTTGTGTAGGTCGACTTAAGTGTCCTTAAGTCGACCTAAGGTGCCAGTGTAGACGCACTCTTAGAAAATATCCTGTCTGTGACACTGACCAATAGCAGCTGCTTTAGAGGAAAGTGTTTGGTTATCCCTTAACTATAGGGATTTGATCCCCAGGGAAGATTTCCTCCTGACCCTCTCAGATAAAGGCTATTTTTTGCCCTGAAGCATGATGGTTTAGATCTTCCTTATTATCTCTTTTTGGCATTTCCTTGTGCATTCAAGATACATCCATTCTGTGCTGAATTATTGCCAGGGGGATGCTAACATAATGCAAGGAGGAACATTAGGAGGTTTTTGGTGGGGCTTTTGATGGTTTTGGGCGGTTTTTTTACATGAAGACCACAGGGGACAGCCAATCACATAGCCAATCACAGGAACAATGCTGCAGTCCAAGCTGAATTAGGCACCACAGCTTCCAGAGACAAGCACCTTAGGATGAGTTCCACAAAAGCCAGCACACTTGGTGCGGAACCACCTAAGAGAGCCCATGGGAGATGCTGATGACAGAGCAATGCGCTCAGCCCTGCTCCTCTCTTAGAGCAGTGCTGCAGGGTAGCACCCAGCTCTGGGAGCAATCCACAAAGGGGAACTTGCCACGGGCAGTCACACAGTTGGGGCACATAAGCAACTCCTTGGGAATGAGTCAGGTGCCTTTCTGGAGGAATGGCCCAGTTTATAACTGTTAGCCCACTGCTTCCAGCACTTGCCTCTGATGTCCCACTGCAGATAAATGTTTAAATAGTCACTGGGCCAGAGAGAGAGAATGACACTCTGGTCCAGGGCTTAGAACACCCCACCCCCCCCCAGGAAGTGGGAAACCTGTGTCTAGTCCCCCAGCTCCAACCTTCCACTATTTATCCTCAGGGTGGGTGGCCCCTGCTCAAATCCTTTCTCCCCCTATGCCGGGGTGGTAAGTACTCTATCCACAAGGTTAAAAGTTATAAGGTAGGTGACATCATCACCACTTCCTCTGGCCAAATTTTGAATGGGATCTGATCCAAGGGGATCTAAGCACACCTACCAGCTGGGTTCCAGCATCTGAGATAGACATCTAAATGCCTGTCTTTGCCTGGGCTGTGAATCGCTCTAGGGCAGGGCTGTCAAACATGTGGCCCGCGAGCCAAATGCGGCCCCCAAAACTCTTCCATCTGGCCTGTGATTGCACTGTGCAGGACCACACTCTCTCCCTAAGAGAGAGAGCGTAGTCTCACATACCCACCACTTTGCAATACCGCTAGAGTGTCAGGTCTTGCGACATCACAGAGTGCTGAGTATCTGAGACTGCGCTCTGCAAGACACACTGTCTCCCTAACAGAGGGTGCATCTACACTTGTAAATTAATTCAACTTAAGCTTGCTTAAGTCAACTTAATTTACTCTGCGTCTACACTACACTTTCCTTAAGTCAACTTAAGCAAGCTGCTTAAGTCAATTTAAGGAAAATTAGGTTGACTTTTTAAAACCTTGTTTTAAGTTGACTTTTGGCTTAAGTCGACTTTCTAAAGTCGACTTAAGCCAGTGTAGACCTGGAATAGCCCTAAGTCAACCCTAAGTTGACTTAGGGCTCTCCAGGACTCCCCCACTGCCCTCTCTGCCGGGGGGGGGGAAACAGGGGGAGCCTGGCATGCCCCCCCCAGGACAGGGGAGAGCCCTGCCTATCCTGCCCCTATGCCCTGCCAGGTACAATGGGGCAAAGGCTGAGCCCCCTGGCACTTGGCAAAGGGTGCCCCCCACCACCACCATGGACCTCTCCCAGGTCCCCCTAGCCCCTAGAAGTTGACCTAGGTGTCCAGTGTGGATGCTCTAAGTCGACTTTGTAGGGTCCCCCCCCAAGTCGACTTAAAATTTAAGTGTAGACATGCTAAGTCAACTTAAATTAACAAGTGTTGACATAGCCAGAGAGAGTGGTCTCGCAGAGCCAGTTTCACATACACAGCACTCCGTGACGCTGCAAAAGTGCTGTAGCATTTTGATTTATGGTACATATGGCCCACTTGAAGTACTTAAGTCAAATCTGGCCTGCCAAAGCAAATGAGTTTCACACCACTGCTCTAGGGGCTTACATAGGAGAGACATCTGGATGCCTAGAATGAAGCAGCTGCCCTCTGGCCCCAGCGTCTAAACCTTAGGTGCTATGGGAACATTTACCCTAGCAAGTTAGGTGCCAAGTGAGTTTAGGCACCTACAGGGTTAGGTGGCAGCCAAGCAAGAGTTTGATCACGGCAAGAGTGCCACATGCAGGGATTTAGGCACCCAAGTCTGGAGTCTAGCAATGTAAATTGCTTAATCCTTAGTGGATCACACCCAAAATCCTTACACCTCTAGGCACTCTTCTGGAAAGCCTTCTTCGGTGCCTTATTACACAGGCCCAGCAGCTGATAAAGCCTGAAGACTAATTGCCCTACCAGAGGGACCCACTCAGTTCCAGGCCTTCAGAGAGCAACCACCAGCACCTACTTAGTGATGCTCTCATCTGAAATTTGAACAAAAGGGCAGATCCATTGCAGAGGAGACTGATTTCGTTGGGCGATGCAGCTCTGTGCACTAAGCTCTCATAAAAATGAGCCTGGGTTCTTTAGTGTTTGTCTCCTAAATGGGCTTATTCATGAAGAGTAAATATGTCAGCTAAATGGCTAAACAAGTTAAATATCATTGTCTTTTAAGTTCAGGTTTCACCATTGATATAAAATGTGATGTATAATCCTCAGCACCAAGCAGTATTTGTGAGACTGCAGAATGCAACATTAAGCTCGGAGCTCCTAGGCTAATGACTGCAAGTCCATTTTGAAGTAATGAATTGTTTGTTATGGCACATCATAGAGCAGCTGTCTCATTAGTCATTGCACCAGGGACTCTGACGCTTGGAGAGGCGTCAAAAACATCCGTGGATTACGGTGCAAAGTCAGGAGGAAAAAGATGCAACTTCCAATCTCAGTAGACGCAGTTTTCCCTCTGCCATTTTGCACACCATAACGGACAGGGCTTTTCTACAAGGCAAGTGGGCAGGCTTTCATGGCCTTGTGTGTTGAGTTATAGATGCTTTTGACAAACATTGAGCTGAGTATGCGTGTACAGTACTGGCTCCAGGGATCAAGACAAGTCTTTCCCTCCTAGTTCTCTGGTTCAAATCCAGCTAAGCTCACTAGTCATCACAAACTTGCCACCATCTGCTACCTGTTGTTGTTTGTATTGTGGAAACACCTAGATTACCTAGAGCCCCATTATACAAATGCCGTACAAACACAAAGATGGTCCCTTCTTCAAGGAGCTGATGAAGTACAAGACAAGAGACAGGCGGTAAATACACCTAGATAGGGTAGCACAAGTAAAGCATGAGACCTTTTATTGGCTTGTGTAATAAGAGTGGGTTTTCGCCTTCCAGTTCCTAAGTGTAAATAATAATATTTGGCCCATTTACACCCATCCACCTAAAGTCACTTTACAAAGGAGGATGTGCCATTATTCCCATTTTACATGTGGGGAAACTGAGTCACAGGTAGTGGAAGGGACTTGCTTTGGCTCATACAGTAGGCCAGCAGTAGAGCTAACCCTAGAACACAGGCTTTCTGTTTCCCAATTCAGTGCTCTAGCCACAGATCCACACAGGCAGCTTACCACAATAACCCAAACTAGCCCCCTCACTAGGTACCCTAACACTCTGTGGCTAAGCAGAGGCTTGCTGTGATGACAGAGCTAGACCCTCATGCATCACCAAATGCACGGCTCTGAGCCACACATGCAGAGAGGAAAACTCCCCCCAAGTATTTTGCTACTGATGTGAAATGGGAGGAGCCAAGAGACCACCAGTTTCTTTCCTCAAAGTAAGTCAGACTATCAAGAGACAAGTTTGCACATGTCCCTCCCCAAGGGCACACCAAAGATGAAAAACAAGGGAGTTTTGCTGATGAATTTCCACCTTCTCCTGTTACAGATCCTATGGTAGAGATAGTTCCAAAGGGGTAGCCGTGTCAGTCTTTTGCAGAAAAACAAACAGCATCCTGTGGCACTTTTAAAGACTAACAGATTTATTTATCGCATGAGCTTTTGACAAAGTGGGATTTTCTCCCACGAAAGCTCATGCGACAAATAAATCTGTCAGGGTGCATCTACACTTGTAAATTAAGTGAATTTAAGCTTGCTTAAGTCGACTCAATTTACTCTGCGTCTACACTACACTTTCCTTAAGTCAACTTTTGGCTTAAGTCGACTTTCTAAAGTCGACTTAAGCCAGTGTAGACATGGAGTAGCCCTAAGTCGACTCTAAGTCGACTTAGGGCTCTCCAGGACTTCCCCACTGCCCTCCCTGCCAGGGTGGCTGGCACAGGGAGAGCTTGGCATGCCCCCCCACAGGGCAGGGCAGAGTCCTGCCCACCCTCCCCCTATGCCCTGCCAGGGTCCGTGTCCCCCTTTGTCCCATTGTATTCAGGTACAATGGGGCAAAGGCTGAGCCCCCTGGCACTTGGCAAGGGGTGCCCCCCCTGCCACCGTGGACCAGGTCCACCTAGCCCCTATAAGTCGACCTAGGCATCCAGTGTGGACGCTCTAGGTCGACTTTGTAGGGTCCCCCCTAAGTCAACTTAAAATTTAGGTGTGGACATGCTAAGTCGACTTAAAGTTACAAGTGTAGACATAGCCTCTGTCTTTAAAAGTGCCACAGGAATCTGCTTGTATTTCATGGTAGAGATAGTAACCACTGATTAAATAATCTCTTATTCCAATAATGCCATTACCCAGGGGAAGGAAAGGCGTTATGGCTACTGGTCCAGGGATTTGCTTAGAAGGGTATGAGTCATTCTGGCTAGTTAGGGCACGAAAAACCCTTGGGCCGTTCCTGCCTGCTTGTCATATAGGTTATTTTCCTTCCTCTGAAAGCAGTTGGGAAGGGGGAGTCTGAGGTATTTCTAGCCAGTAGGAGCAGCAGGGAGGCTGGGGTTAAGAGAAAAGTGGGCAGAGACAGAATATAAAATATAGAATAACACTGTGCTATAAAAGAAATTTAGAGCCCCCCATCCCCCTGTTTCTTGGGTGGTTGTATTTTTTCCTCCTTGGCTACTCAATCCCTACGCCCACATTTTGAATAAATGGGGGCTCTGCTTTGAGAAAGTGAAAGGCATTGCTCTAAAAACATTGGCCTCTTGCCTCCCGCTCAAGAGAGGCTTCATGGAGCCTGTTCCTAAGGGGCAATCAAAACAGCTAGCTCAAGTTGTGGTTATTGCCTCTTTCATTTTTAAATCATTCCAGTGTCTTAGCTCTGGCTAATCTCCAGCTTGTCCAGATGTGATTAAGCAGGGAAACATGAAAAGAAAGAATGTAATTACTTTTTCATACTTGATTTTTGGAACAATTTCCTTTAGATGAGAAGGGAACAGACGGGGGCTGCTCTCTGCACAAGTTTTGCAAAGGTTCCTAATGGGAGTTCCTCTTTGATAACACTCCCTACCAGCCTGAATCAATTAAGGGGGTCTGAATAAGCACCCGCCAGTTGGTCCAGGGGTGGTCCAATGACAGGGTATTGACTTTGGCATTGGAGCCAGGGAGGCACCAAGCAGGAGAAAGGATGCAAGAGAATCTGGCATGATTGTCTTGCAAATTTATGCACTGTGACAACTCCAACTCCTTAATGATGTGCAGTGTGCAGTGCAGGGTATGTCTAATTAAACTCATTAACACAAACTAACAATAACTGATACATGAGAATGAATCATTAGCAAATACCCCCCCACATGTCTCATTCAGTCAGCAGAGACTTTAGTTGCCCCAGTGCATTTGTGGCCTCCCCTTCCCAATCATCCCCAGGGCTTGTTCGTGTCTCTATGCATGCCTTTCCTGGGTGTTCTCATCTATCTGCTCACCCTGTCTATGCTGATAACTCCCAAACTCCATTTCCTTCAATCCACCCCTGCATCTTAGCTGTTGCTGCCTCCAGTCCCCTGAAAATGAGCTCCAGCTCCTCTTTCCTTACTGGCCTTACCATGCTTTGGGGGGTGGGGGGTTAGGAGTTGTGTGTCATTCTGCAGTGTAGCATAATGTGGGTGCAACCAGGATTCAGGAAATATAGGCTGTGTAGTCCCATAAAGAGGGCACTGGCCTGGGATTCAGGAGACCTGTGTCTTTTTCCAAGCTCTGCTACTGACCTTTCTTGTGACCCCCTAGCTTCTCTGTGCCTCTATTTCCTCTTCCAGCCCTAATTTATTTAGACTGTAGCTCTTGGGGCAAAGACTATATCTTACTATGTGTATGTACAGCCACAACAGGGTGCTCTCAGTGGGGCTTCTACATTAATACAGAAATAAGTGTGGCTGCATTGGTCTTGCTCTTTTTATTTGACCTTGTGACTGTAGTCGTTGCTTTCCCCTACACCCAGTGGTTAAAGTATAATTTGATGGGCCCCAGAACGCTCCTAATCTCTGGGGCCCCTTCCTGTATTGTCTGGGCCCCCTTCATGCATGTGTGAGCCCCAGCCCAGGTAGGCATTTGCAACCACTTCTCAGTACCATGTGCATCAGTTACTGCTCCATAAAAATATTTATAATTTTATATGGTGTTTATGTCTATAGCAATTATTGTCACAAACTATCAAACACTGCATAACACAATAAGTATTATGATTAACAATGGTGGGGCGTAGGACCTGCCAGCAGCCAGGGCAGGGAGGAACATGTGTTCTGCCAGATTTTTCTATTTTTAGGGGCCCTGGAACTCTGGCCCCTCAAATTTGGGGGCCCCAGAACTGTGTTCTAGTGCATTCCCCCTTACTTTAATCCCTGGCTCCACCTCCACCACCCTCCATATCTCTGTCTCTTCAGCGCTCTCTGGTGAGAATGTGAATTACACAGAAATGTGGAGACCTGAGAAATCCACTTAACAGGAACTTTTGTGCAACTTTGGTAAGGGGTGAAAAGCAACAGTCTCCATGCTTTTCTGACTGTTCCATTCTCTGGGGCTGGGAACCAGATGGCCCTGTCTGTCCTGGTGGGAATCCATTTCCAGTGTTCTGCCCTCTCTGACTTGGGGACAGTCTGGTATTTTCCTGGCTCCCCCTCAAAGTTAAACTGCCAAGTAACCTTCTTAGCAAATGAATTCAAAATGTGTGAGTTGTTTTATCATCTTCCTGATTTTTTGGCATGCATATAGCTGCAGAGGAATTGATTTAACACATGCTCTATCTTCTAGCCCCTCTCACAGCTTTAGAAGCACTAGTGGTTTGGGGTGGGGGGGGGTGGTAGGAAGCTGGAGTCCCATTTCCAGTTAAATCAAACAAAGCTAGAGTAACAGGGAGTCATCTTTCATTCTCCACATCCTGGCTGGGTATTTACCTCAATCAGGATAGACTTGATTTTTTTTTTTTTAATACAGAGGCTGGGTTTTTTGCTTTTAATGAAAACCCTTTTTGATTAACCTCAACTTAAATTTCATCTTGAATTTCCTGAGAGCTCAGAGGAATAAATAAGCTGGGCACTTTGTGGCATTCTCCAAGGTCAGAAAACTTTACGGAGTAAGGTCGAGGCGACCCCCTCGCCCCCACTCTTGCTGGCAGCTTGTAAACACAATTGCCCCTTCTGACCTGAGCAGCCAGATTTGAGGTGCTGTAAGCAAGACCAGAGCCCTGTTGTGGTAGGTATTGTACACACATACAGTAAAAGTCAGTTCCGGCACTAAAGAGTCTATACTCTAAACAGACAAGATCAGATGAATTCTGGGAGGGGAAAAAAATACCATAGAGGTAAAAAAAACTTGTCCAGGGTCATTTAGTGGCAGAGATTGGGAGTAAAGTTCAGCTCCACTGATTTTTTTTTTTACTCCGGGTCCTACCAATTGAACCATACTCCATTTCTTGAATTTTCCCTAGATCCTCTTCTTCCACCTACACACATCCTCTGTCCTTTTGACTTAGCCAGTTTGATGGCATAACATGCCTTACTTCAACTCACGCATGGTTCCAAGCATGACCTGTCTGTCAATCAGAAAAGCCACAAGAGTTCCTTCCATGGTGATGACGAGTAACAGGAAATTTTTCCCTTCATTCACCACATCGGTATGCCCAGAGCCTAGGATATTCCCAAGCCCACATGTCCATCGTCTTGCCGCATCACGGCCTCGTATTGGTGTGTCCCTGGTGCTATGTGACGCTTCAGGCTGTGATGGTTTGCACCAAGAAGGAAGTGTATGAAAATCTATTGTCCACCCACATTGGCATCTAATGTGAAACAGAAACAAAGGGTGACGTCAGGCTTGGAGGCTGTTATGATTGTACATAGAGGATATCTGAAAATAATCAACAAAAGATGTAGGCCGCTAATGTGAAAGGAGAAATACATTCTCTTTAGGCTGTCAGATGAATGTGCCTCCCATACACACGAGTAAATATGTTCTCTGCGGCTGCAGGATTGGTTTAGCTCTGTCTCTGAAGCTGACATGTTTTTGCCTAATTTGTTTTTTATTTCTGTAATATTCACACTCTTTCATCTCTGAAATAACAATGCCACCCAGGGGCCAGACCCTCAGCTGGTATAAATCAACATAGCACTGACTTGGGTGGAGCTATGCCAATTTATGTCAGTTGCAGATCTGCTCTGTGAATTTCTATCTGTCTGATGTGGGCAGCTGGCCTGGGGGAAGCAAGGCAGGTATGGACGTGGGCTAGAACTTTGTGGGATTGGGACAACAGAGACAGGCACACACTTTGGAAGACTCTTGCTCTGGAGCTGAATTTCCTGTTTCAAGTCCATCCCCAGTGTCTCAGTTTAGCTAATTGTCCCTCACTACATGTCTCTCTAGGATACAGTCTAAGTTAAATATCTGTGGGTGGCCCATGTCCTCTGACTCAGGCTCACAGGGTTCAGGCTGAAGTCCTGTAAAACTGCATTGTAGACATTAGGGCTTGGGCTGGAACTGGGTTCTGGGAGCCTCCCTCAGCCCCAAGACTGGGTTCCAGCCTGAGTTTGAATGTCTATATTGCAATTTTACAGCCCTGCAGCCCAAGCCAGCAGACAGGGGCCAGCCACAGGAGTTTAATTGCACAGTAGAGCAACCCTTATTCTCCATTCTCACCCTGTTTTGCCCCAGTAAGCATCCAAAAGACATACAGCCTATTCTTTCCTTCTTTCTGCATTCTCTTCTCCCTCCCCTTCCATATTTCAATTTTTAACTGTCCAGCCTCCACTCACCAGTTTGTTTTCAGTGGCCCTCAGCCCTGAGCAGGGAAAGTGATAACATCTGGGAAGAGGCTAGTCAGGCCAAGTATCTACCCAGAAGAATCAAGCTACCCAGACTACACTAGCGCTCACTGAGCTAACTCGAATATGTCTGTGCGAACTGGGATTCACACCCGAAGCCCGTAGTGTAGATGTAGCCTTTGGTTCGTGAGCCAACAGTGAACCTACTATAGACAGGGCCCTCTGAAGCACAGATATGGATCTCCCCTGCCATCCATGCCACTTCTTTGCAGAGCTGGGACCCACTAATCTTAATCCAGCCAACACTTCCTTTGAGTTGAGCAAAGGAGAACTGAAAAACCAGGCCTTTAAGCACTCCCTTGTTCTCAGTATTACAGAATAGGTCTACTGCTGTAGCTGCATTTCTCTTTCCCTTGAGACAAGGGAGATCAATATGTTTAATATACTAAAGGCTATTCAGCACTGGGTGTAAATGATCAACATAATTGTGTCCAACCAATAGCAGCTTCCCTTCCTGGTTTGCTTCTTCGACGCAATTGTCTGTCTAATAACAGAGCTTAAGGAGAATGCACCAAGGGATAGCTCTCCTTGGTTCAGCATGTGATCCAGTCCCTAGGGAGTGAAGGAGACTTGTCGCCACTTGATGATAGATAATGAAACATGCTCCAGTGCTGCAGGGAAATGAGCAAATAAACCAGACGCTGACACATGCGTTCACACTGTGGAATCCCTCACAATTGTTCCATTTGTTTTTCTTTTTCTTTTTTTTAGTCTGTAAATTAAGGATGGCCCTTTTCAGCATGTCAGAAATCAGTCAGCTCTGGCACAAATATTCATGCTGTGCAGGAAGAAAAACACAGATGTGATTAGATATAAATGTGACATAGGAAAATGACTATTGTAGTAATTTTTCATTTTCTCTGATACAGCTGGCTCCCTCTCCCTTGTGCTTTGATTGTTAAGATCATGAAAACTTCAAAGAGCTCAGATTGAATTGTATGGTCCAGAAAGAGCCACTTAAGAAATCACTCTTTCCTACCATAATTTGCACTAATGCTTATAGGCCCCCACGAAGATCAGGATTCCACTGTGTTAGGTGCTATACATATACATAGTAAGGGACAGTCCATACCCTCAAGAACTTACCATCTATATAGATAAAACAGACAAAATGAAGATTATTATTCCCATTTTACAAATGGGAAACTGAGGCACAGTGAGACCAATTGACTTACCCAAGGTTACATGGGACATTTGTAGCAGAGTCAGGAATTGAATCTGGATTGATTGATTCCATCCTGGCATCCTATCAGATCCAGAGCAACTCAGTCTTTTCCGTTCTCCCATTCACATCCACCACAGTCATGCTCATGTAGACTCGTAACTGACTCCTAGACCCATGACTGGCTCTCATGCCAATTCCTGCCCCTTCCCAGAATCTTGGCTGATAAATCAATGCATATCATGTCTGAAGTTGGGCAGCTAGTAAAGTTTTGACATTGTGCAACCGAATGCAAAGGAAAATGCCAGCCAAGTGCCCTCACAAAAGGTCCTCATTGCATCCCTAAGGACTTCTCCTCTAGATTCTTCCACTCTGATCTCCATCTGTGAACAGGAATGCATTTGCCTCCCATGGACATGGTGGAGAGGCACCCTTGGGAGTTGCACAGCATATTTAGCTGCTCCAACTCAATTATGAAATGGAATTTTTCTTCAAGACTGTGCAACTCGTTACTGGAGATACCCAAAGTTGTGAGCCACTGTTACCTATCAGCCTCAGCCCATGTGAGCTTGCCGGGAGATTAGACTGTGTGTCAGCTCCCTGCCAAATCAATCTGTCCTCCTCACCAGCAAACTCCTCAAGGTTCTTCCAGCCCACACCTTGCCTGGCAAGTAGCAATAAATGATCTCCAGCCCCTGAGCTACTCAGAGATGTTTCTGTGCAATGTACAGCCCTTGCCAGTGTACATTTACAGGAGATATTAAGTCTGCTGTTCTTTTAAAGATAAACCATACATTAGTTCATTAACTTAACTGAGGATTTTTCACAACCCTGATTGAGGTAGTAGGGTCAACATAATTTTATTGTAGACCTGACCTTAATCTTAGAGGTCAAAGCATAATAGTAGAGTATCCAGAATTCCATATACAACATGGTCCCATATATTTCACGATGATACTATTGACTAGTGTGTTAGTATTCAAATGACACTTGACAAGGCACAATTTATGCATCTAGCATTGCAGTACTGTGTAGGATTTGAACACAAGGGTCATAAAGCAGCCAGTGAAATTAGCTATGAGATACCCTATTATCCCATAGTGCTGCTACAGTGTTATACCTTCCCATAGGGCTCTAAATTCTTAGAAGACAATATCCAAAGTGCAGTACTTTGGAGAATGTGGAGCAGTCACTTTGGTAAAGTATAGATATTGGACCAGATCCTATGGTGACCAGATAGCAAGTGTGAAAAATCAGGATGAGGTGCCTCTATAAGAAAAAGCCTTGAATACTGAGACTGCCCCTATAAAATGAAGACATCTGGTCAACCTACTCAGCTGCTGTAAATCAACAGAGTTCCACTAAAGTCAATCACTCAGTCTCTCTCACTTGTTTCACTGGCCTAAAGGTCCCTAAGACAGCACCGTCTTCTATAGGGCAAATGGGCTTTTTGTCTGTCTTTTTGTTGATAGGCAGGTGGAGGGGAGGAGTCTTAGAGCTGATGCAAGGCTGGAGAAGGTATGTTTGCCAGGATGCATTGTATGCATGTCTTCTTACACTGTGTCTTTGTAAAACTGAGACGTTGTGTTTTTCTGGAACAGCTGGGTTTAGAGAGGTAGCTACAAAAAGCCAGTACAGGACAGATGTGAAAATCAAACATAAAAATGGGGAAGGATCGGCTACATTACTTCCCCCCTGAATGAAAAGGTTGGCACAGGAACTGTCATATTAGACCAGACCAGTGCTCTGTCAAGCCAAGCATACTGGCTCTGACAATGGCCAACACCATTGTCTTTAGAGGACAGTGAATGAAACTCTGCAGTTGCAGAAAAACATCAGAGTCCTGTGGCACTTTTAAAGACTAACAGATGCAGTTATTTAGGTAATAACCTGCCCCTAGAGAAAGTTTCCTTTTAACTCCCATCAGTCAGACATTCTCATGCCTGAAGCAAACAGTGTTTATAACCCTTCCAAAATTTGTGGCTTTTTAAAAATTATTTCTATTTTAACTGTGGTTAGTCTCATTATCCAGATAAATGTCAGATCCTGTTTTGAATCCCATTAAGCTATTGACCTGAATGATATCTTGTGGCAATGAGTTCTCCATGCTAGTCAGGTGCTGTATGAAAAAAATAAACCCTGGGTCAATTTTTAAATATTCTGCCTTTTCTATTTTGATAACTGTCCCTTTGTTCTTGTGTTAGGAGAGAGGGTGAATGGAAGTGCCCCATCTATCATCGCTGAATCGATTGTTAGTTTGTATGCAGAAAAAGCATTCCTTGGGAAATCAAACCCTTATAAGCTGTTTCATTGCGTTCTTATTTGAGCGAATAGCAGAAAGAGATGGGTGCCCCACACCTCAAAGAACCAGAAATGTCCTCCTCTTTCATCTCTGAGAAAACAGGAGCTTCAACCTGCACGGTTGTTCTCAGCCAGTTGATTCACAGCGAGAAGCTCTTTGTTTAATAATGCCACACCAGCCTTACAGTGTTACCTATGTCTATAAAGCTGTTTATCAGCAATAACAACTGGCTTGTAGATCAGTCTTCCAGGCTCTGGGAATCCCACACAGAATGGCTCTAGGTTTGTATTTATCTGATCTCTCCCCACTAGACGTGTGCCAGGTTTGCCTTGTCTAGGCATAATGCTGGGCGGGAGGCAGAAAGGCCTGAGTTCTAGTTCTGTTCTGCCACTGACCTGCTAGGTACTTTGAACAAGTCATTTCCTCTCCCCAGGACTCAGTTTTCTCAACTGTACTATGCAGATCATAATGCTGAGCTGCCTTTGTGAACGGCTTTGAGAATGACAGATGAAAGAGCTAATTAGTAAGAGTTGTTGTCACGGTAACAGTGCTAGCTGCACCTCTGACCCCTTCAGGTGCACCTCCTCAGGTATAAGGCCTTGTGTCTTCACCTCCCTGTGGGAGACCCCCCAAATGTCTCCATTATTAGATGGGGTCCTGGACTACAGCACTTGTAAGTCTGCTGTGCTTGCCCCAACAAGGCTGACAGAGTTCGATACCTGCAGTTCTCCCCTTAGGAGTTTGTGGCGAACGGTGAAGATAGGGACCTGAAAGCAGCTTCTTAATCCAAAGTATTGTTTAACCTTAACATTTGGAATGAAGTGCAGCACAAGAGAAAGGAATCTGAAACAAAACAGAAGGCCCACACTGATGTCTTATCAAAAGTCCTAAGCAAGCCTGTCTGACCCCAGACTAGCCTCTGGAGGTCCCTTCCCCAGAGTTGCTGACCATTTTCTCTCTGCACACAGAGAGGGGGCATTTCGTTAACTCTTTATTGGCTTCTTGACCACTTGGCTCTCTGACTTGGCAAACATAGTGCAGTGAGGAAGTGGGATCTTCAAAGTCAATAGCTTAGGCATGGCCTCTTACTTATTAAAGTGTTTGGGCTTCTTGAATTCACTGAATATATATGCATACAGTAGAGTTAGACAGCTTTAGAGCAATCAGACAAACAGGATGTATAGTACTCATCATTTATTACAGAGCAGCTCCAAATCTGTATAAAAGAAAGCAACATGCATGCAATTAGATAGAAATGTGATACAGGAAAATGCCTATACTCATTTTTCATTTTCTCCTATATGACTGACTCCCTCTCCCTCAACACCCTAGTGGTTACAGAGCCTAGATCACTTCATAGCTCTTAATAACCAATCCCTGAGGCATTATAATTTTGGCCATCTCCTCCCCACTCCTCTCCCCGTAGTCTCAGAATGAGTGAGTCTATGACAGGTTCAAGGTTTTTTGTAAACATTCATGTTGACAGGTTTCTATGATTTTAGTGTGTGGATTTTAATATACCATATATTGGAGACAAAAATATTAAGTTTTAAATATTATTCTAATGAAAAGGAAAACAAACTTACCCATGACCTTGGTATATTTAATTCTGCCACTGCATTGGGGGTTGGGGAGTGGGACTAGGTGACCTTCTGATGTCCCTTCCAGCCCTACATTTCTATGATACAACTCCTGACAGACTCCTGCACACAACCATCATATGAGCCCTATTCACACGGTAAATCATTTGCAACCCTCTCATTGATCTCAGTGGAGCAGAATATGGCCCTCAGCCCCAAAGGAAACTACCCCATAAATGGGATCAGCTCCTTTACTGCAAATTTTTCTGGGTCCAATGTTATAAAACAGGCAATTTCCTCTAATATCTGCAGCCTACTGAGACAAATCATAAGAGGACTGCTAACAATGATCAGCTAACAGTTAACTGCAGTGGTACCATTCCTTGCAAGTTAGCAGGCAAGAAATGTAGGTAGTCCAAAGAACGCTTGCCTGCCCCCCCCCCCCCTCAGGTGACCACTGGATCTTGTTGTGAACTTTACAAAGGTGTAGAGCTGGGCTTCTTGAGGGAAGATGCATAATTACTGACAGAACAACCTGATTGTTTCTGTCTCTGGGAGCAATACCTCCTAATAGCGTGGCAGCACTGAATGTTGTCTAATTTTGTTGGAATGCATTTTAATTATCACTGCTTTTCATGTTGGTGAGCTGTCCTTGGGAATTTCCTTTTCTCTTGTCGATTTGTAATGGGAAAATCAGAAAACTACAAAGTGTTTTTGGTGACAGCTTCCCCAACTAGGCAACAATGCAGCGCACAGCACGCTGTCATAATAAAACTGGTTAATCAGGGTGTCGGAGTAAAACAAGTGAATGCTACATAAGTCCTTACTACAAATTACCTCCATATCCTGGAGTGTTGGCTGTGCCCTTCTTTTTATCAACTAGAATTTCCATTTCTTTCCTAAGTTCCAGAGGGGTGGCCGCATTAGTCTAGGTCAGCAAAACAAACAAGGAGTCCTGTGGCACTTTTAAAGACTAACACATTTATTTATCGTATGAGCTTTCGTGGGAGAAAAATCCCACTTCATCAGACACTTCTTAGTATTGGAATAGCATCTCAAGACTCTAATAATAATAATTTGGATTGCTTCAAAATGAGTCATGCTTTAAAAAGCTAGTGGCTGTAATAATAACCCATTGCTTTTCAGTTCCCTTCAGCAAAACTGATCAGCACAAATGCATTTGTCATTCCCTGAAGAATTAGACAGTCCCATTTGCCATGCGTACCAGGCAGCAGCGTAATGGTGCAGAAAGAAAAGCTGCTGTTCATTTATGATAGCCCGACTGCCCTTGTACACCTCAGCTACACCATCTCCTTGGCGTGCATGTGCATTCCTGCTTCTCTCTCTCATGCATCAGAGGAGGTGACAGATTGGTGCATCCTCTAAGTTGTGATGCTGAGAGCTGATGAGGGGAAGTGATATGGTCTCATTAAATGCAAATAAAATCTGCCCATGTTTTTGAGAAGCAGAGAGAGAAAGAGAGAGGCAGATACCTGAGTCTGCCCGTTACCAGCCTGCTGCACTGTGCAAATATCAAGCTGTTTTGCCCTGTAACAATGTTGAGCCCTCGGGGCTTTTATCAGGAGTCATTAATATGACATTTATGCTTCATTTTCTTGCTATTTACACTGAAATATGACTCAAGCAAACTTTCTCTTGTTTCTGTTTTAAACCTCAAGTGCCACATGGCATAAGAATCAATGAGGAGGGGAATGGGACCGTATAAAGGAAAATATGGGGCATGTGAAATGTGCTGTCTATCTCATATTTCCAGTCTCACTCACACACACATACAGACTGAAGATTTTTTGGTGGCATTTGCTCCCATGCCCAACCAATGAGCAGCAGATGATCGCCTACTTTTTCTCAGGTGCGTTAGAGCAGGCCAGTTGCAGATGTATTTGTATTATTAGCAGGAGCATCCCCAGATTTCAGATGAGTTCGGGACCTCGCTGTACTGGAAGCCCAACAGACACACACAGTGAGACACTCTCTCTGCCCTGAAGAGCTAAAGATCTAATTAGACAAGATAACGCAAATGTTAGGAAATATGGTCAGGCCAGTTTCACACACGGGGAACTGAGGCACAAAGAAGTTATGTGACTTGCTCCAGGTCATACACAGTGAGTTTATGACAAAGCTGAGAACTGGCAGAAACACCTCTTTGTACCTGAACTGCCATGCCTTCCCCACTGGCACAGCAAGCCGTCACCGACACACACTGAAAGCTGTCTCACTGGACTGTGCTCAGTGCTCACTTAAAGCTATGGATGCCTACCACTGGGTCTCCCCTAAAGGAAAGCCAAGCTCAGGACCGTGCACGCAACAGTGCATATGAGTCTACCTTTTAAGAAAGACGGTTGCCTTATGGGAATGGTCTTTTATACAGGCTCCACTTTATTTATGTGCATCTGATGATTTCACAGTGCTCAAACTGCTGGGGAAAGTGTTCCACAAAATTCCATGTGAAATTTTTTGCTGTTTCATTTATTTTTTTTGAGCCCCTCAGACCAAAGCTGAGATGGGACTGAAATACTTCAGAGGTCTCACGCTGACCCTTTTCACAGAGGAGAGCTTCAGAGCTTCTTCCTGCAGGGAATTCCTATTAGGATATAATCTCTTGCTGCTCCCAGTCACCCAATCTATGAGCCATGTTGAAACAGCAATAGGCTCCGAGCTTTCCACTGATAGCTACTGTAATTCAGGCTAGCATCAGATAACAGCCTGAGCCGCTCACACATGACCTCTTGTGGTTTGCCCATCAGCAGCTTCCATTAGGAAACCAACAGAGTACTGTGGCACTTTTAGGGTATGTCTACACTGGAGGCTCTGTTAAATCGACTTAACCAAGATCGACTTCAAGTCGACGTTGTTAAGTTGACTTAAAGAGTCCACAGCCCTGCGTCCACACTGGCAAGTGCTAGGTCGACGGAGGAGTGACCAGGAACTCTACGAGGGGGCCTGGACCAATTAGGTCGACTTAAGGGCTATTCCCCGTCCACACTAGTTTAAGTTGCCCCATCCTCTCAGGCATTAGCACACTTACAGCAGGATTATCTGGCGATGTGGACTCTCTCCTCAGACCCTATGCTATCAACACACCTAGCTATCTGCAAGACATTACAGATTTTCTTCCATGAAAGCTCATGTGATAAATAAATCTGTTAGTCTTTAAAAGTGCCACAGGTCTCTGTTTGTTTCTCTGCAATAGACTAACACAGCTACCCCTTTTGATTCTATCAGGAAGAAACTGCATTTATGCTCTCAGGCCTTAGAAGGGTATTAGCATGAGGCACAGTCCTGCCAGTTGATTGCCAAAGCGTGTGTTTCTGAAGCGGCTCGCTGGTTTTGACCCTATGATCCACATGCCTGTTCCTGTTCTCTATCAGTTGCCCCCCTCCCCCTCCAAATCAGTTGGTGCTGGGATCAGTTGCATTTAGCATGTAGTGATGGGTGAGAGCGCGTCCCCCAATTACCAAACAGTGCCTGTTGCCCTGTGAATTCTCTGCAGGCGGCGTTCAGCAAATGAGATACTCAGAGAAGCACTCTATCATCAGCTTTGCAGAAAGAACGAAGAAGCATTTGGTTTTGTTACTGGCTCAGACACTCAGACAGACCTTTATGAGCCAGGGGACTGACAGGGCCATCTGTGCAACCTGTTCCTCAGTGGAACTCTAGAATGCTGCCTGATCACAGCATGCACTAAGCACTCTGCAGAAAGACTAGAACTGGCTCTAATGACCACCACCTGCATTTGCAGATGCCAGAGTGGCAAATCAAGACATATCCTTCATACGATGGAGCCATAAAAACAATTTTCACCAAGGGGAAAACACGGAGGTGACGTCATCATCAAGGACTATTAAAGACTACCAAATTTAGAGGAGGTGTAAGAGGCATTTCTACAATGAATAACAGAAATATCCAAACCGCAAGACTTGTTAGTAATAGAGGACTTTTCCCAGACATCTGTTGGAAAAGTAATATGCCAAAACACAAAATGTCCTGGCTGAAGACAAATTCTTCTTTCAGAAGGTGGAGTAAGTAACCAAAGGGGGCAGCCACTTTAGACTTGATTTAGACCAACAGCAAGCAATTGATTGAGCACGTGAAGGTGGAAGGCAAGTGGATGAAAGTGATTGTGGAATGATAATTTTCATGATTCTGAGGAAAGGAAGGAGAAATAACAGAAGAATAAGGACAATGGGCTTTAAAAAAACAGATTTTAATAAACTCAGAGAACTGGTAGGAGAGCTGACCGCTTCACAAGGAGAGAAATTAAAGGCACAACAGCAAACTATTCCAATATGAAAAAAGACTAGGAAGAGGCTAGTAAGACTGCAATAGGAGCTCTTTACCTGAAAATCAAAAAAGAATACTAAAAAAAAGGGAAAACATGGATAAATTGCTACAGCTGAGTACAAAATAATAGCACAAACATGCAGGGACAAAATCAGAGCCTAAAGGCCCAGAATGCATTATGGTAACCAAGGGCATAAAAGACAATAAGAAAAGATTCTATAAATTCATTGGGAGCAAGAGAAAAAAGAGAAAAGCAAAGGAAAATGTATCTCCACTCGTTAGCAGGAAGGAAAACTCATAGCAAATGACACCAAGGATGAGGTGTTTAATGCCTATCTTGCTTCACTCTTCAGTGAATAGGTTAATTGTGAGCACATGCTTAACATCACTAATATTAACAAGAGGGAAGGAAGACAAGGAAGAATAGAGGAAGAACAGCTTAAGATTATTTAGATAAATTATATATATTCAACTCAGCAGACCCTGATGAAATTCACCCTAGAGTACTTAAAGCAATTTTATTCAAGAACTCATGGCAGACAGATGAAGTCCAGAGGACCGGAGAAGGGAAAATATAGTACCTAACTTTAAGAAGGGGACCAAAGAGGACCCAAGACAGCAGAGACCCGCTTAACTTTGACACCTGGAAATATACTGGAACAAATTGTTAAACAATACATTTATAAGCACCCAAAGGACACTAAGTTGAAAACTAATAGCCAACATGAATTTCCCAAGAAATGCCAGACCGACCTAATTTTCTGCCTTGACAGCGTTACCAGCCTAGTGGATTGGCAGAGGACCCAGTAGACATGATGTATCTTGTCTTTAATAAGGCTTTTGACACAGACCCACCTGACATTTTCATAAGCAAACTAGGAAAACGTGTTCTTGATGAACCTACTGTAAGGTGGGTGCACAACTGACTAAAAACCCGTATTCAAAGAGTTCTCAAAGGTCTGCTGTCAAACTGAGAGGATGTATCTAGAGGGGTCCCACCGTATATGTCCTGGTTCTGGTACTGTTCAACATTTTCTTTAATGATTAGGATAATGGAGTGAAGAGTATGCTTATAACATTTGCAAATGACACAAGTTGGGAGGGTCTGCAAGTATTTTGGAGGATAGGATTAGAATTCAAAACAATCTTGACAAATTGGAGAATTGGTCTAAATTCAACAAGATGAAATGCAAATGCAAAGGCAAAGTGCTTTATTTCAGGAGGAAAATCAAGTGGACAACTACAAAATGGAGAATAACTGACTAGGCAGTCGAACTGCAGAGAAGGGCTTAGAATGAATCACAAACTGAACATGAGTCAAAAGTGTGATGCATTTGTGGAGGTCCTTTGCTGCTCTACTTAGCCTTGGTGAGGACTCAGGAAATATTGTGCTAAGTTTTAGATGCACATTTTAAGAAAGAAGTGAACAAATTGGACAGAGTCCAGAGAAGAGTCAAAAAATTATCAAAATTTAGCAGACCTGACCTATGAGGAAAAGTTAAAAAACTGGACATGTTTAGTCTTGAAAAAAAGAAAACTGAGAGGAGACCTAATGGTAGATGATGTATCTGTTAAGGGTTGTTAGAAAGAGAACAGTGATCAATTGTGCTTTATGTCAGTTGAAGGGAGGACAAATAGTAATGGGCTTAATTTACTACGTTAGCTATTAGGAAAACTTTCTGAGGTAAGGGTGGTTAAGTTGTAAAATAGATTTCCAAGGGAGGTCATGGAAATTCATCACTGGAGGTTTTTAAGAAGAGATTGAGCAAACACCTATCAGGGACGGCCAAGGTTTGCCTATCCTTTGGGATCTCTTTGGCTTTGCTTTCATTCATGTGATTTCTTTTAGCTCAAGGCACAGAGGCTTTGTCCATCCCAGGATTTGCTCCCATCTTGGCATCAGTCCAATCCCAGTGTAGACAGGCAACGCTGCTATTAATACCCAGGCTTTGGAAACCAGCACTAACAGTGGCCACGCCTGTCTCCACTGGCAGTTAGACCAGGCAGCTACTTTCCCTGGCTCACAGTTGAGCTGCAGTTGCCATGGGGACAATGTGATGTGTCTCAGCCCTGCCCCATCTCAGCGAAAGCCAGATAAATGCCTAGGCCTCAGTCCCAGAGGACCAAGACTCTGCAGAATTTCCATCTCTGGGGGAAGAGGTGGTCAGATCCAGTTTTCCAGTCCTTGGAGCTCTGCCCCATCCCTATGAATGGCTCACAACTCATGCTGATCAGAGGCCAGCTCACAGAAGCAACTGTCTCTCTCTGCTTTCCTCACTAGCCTGGGTTTCCTCCCATTTCTGTCCCAGCTGGTCTGCTGGGCCCAGGCTGCCATTGCAACCATGCTTTGGTTAACACTGTTTTATCCTCGATCGTAAAGCAATTTGGAAACCCATGATGGGGGAGCGGGGGGTGGGGGGGACATACAGCAGAGTCAGGAAGCAGAAGAACCATGAATACCTCTGGCATCTGATGAAGTGGGACTTTGCCCACGAAAGCTCATGCATAAAATAAATTTCTTAGCCTTTAAGGCTATGTCTACACTAGAAAAGTTAAGTCGACTTTGTTAAGTCAACTTAAAGTCGACCTTAATAAAGTCGACTTAAGGGTTACTCCACGTCCACACCGTCCTTAAGTTGACACATGGATTTTAAGACTAGAAAGGACCCTTGTGATATTCTAATCTGCCCTCCTATGTAACACATAGAATAATGGAAATCTAACATAGTCTGGGCTACACACAAGGAGGCAGCCAGACCAGTTAAACCATACAACAGGATCCTGAAAGCTGAATGAGAGCTGCCAAAAAGGACCCTTGGGAATGAGTGTATTATACACAAGCAGTTGAAGAGAGGTAAAGGAGACAAGATAGAGCTATAATGATGAACCAGGGCCTTTTCCTCTTCCCTTTCTCCTAACTCAAGAACTAGGGGCATACAACAAAATTGAAAGGCAATTCAGAATCGCTAAAAAGAAATACTTGTTGATAGAGCTAAGTTAGACTGTGGAACACACTGCCACATATACCATTGATGCTGAGCATGTGGTACAATTCAAAAAAAAAAGAGATTTTTATGGGTAATGAGAACATCCACAGTTACATTGCACAAGGCAGGGAAATAATGGGCATAAGGGACATAAATTCGCTTACTTCAAGACACAATGTTAATAATTAATACCTACCTCTTCTGTAGCATTTTCAGCAGTACATCTTAAAGCACTTTAAATAAAAAGGAGTGGGGGAGCTGTATCATTATCCTCATTTTACTGATGTGAAAAGTGATGCACAGAAAGGAGAAGTGATTTGCCCAGGGACACTCAGTAGACCAGAGGCAGAGCCAGGAATCCAAGTTTCCTGAGTCCAATCCAGAGCTCTGTCCAGTGCATTAAGCATCCAGTCTAACAGATGGGGCTTGTAAGAGAAACGGAAGACTTTGTGATGGTGGAGCATTAGTGGGCGGTGGGGGGTCCCCTGACACATTTCCTTCTGCTAGACTGTGTAGTAAACAAAGTAATCAAGTGATAGTTTGTAAAAGTCCTAGTGTTTAAGTAGGCTGTTAATTTTTGGTAGTAGCAATTGAAACCCATCAGCAGCAGTCTACATCACCAGGAATAGTGCCTGATCACCCCTCCCTGTGAGTGTTGGGCTAACAATAGCTCATTCCCAGCCCTAACTCGGACTTCACCACAGGATCTTGGGAAGAGAGAGCTCAGTCAACGCACTCCCCTGCTGAAGCCTACGTCACCTGGGGTCCCCGACTGCCAAAGGGGCGTAAGCTGTTTATCTTACATCTTTAATTCTGACTTCAGAAATTTCACTGGTACGGGTAATAGGTGGTCCATTAAGTAGTTTGTTAGTCAATAAATTCACTTTATTCTAAAGGGGTAGCCGTGTTAGTCTATTGTAGAAAGACAACAGAGTCTTGTGGCACTTTTAAAGACTAACAGATTTATTAATCGCATGAGCTTTCGTGGGAGAAAATCCCACTTCGTCAGACGCTTTGAAGATAGGGAAAGACAACAGAGTCTTGTGGCACTTTTAAAGACTAACAGATTTATTAATCGCATGAGCTTTCGTGGGAGAAAATCCCACTTCGTCAGACGCTTTGAAGATAGGAAAGACAACAGAGTCTTCAAAGCGTCTGACGAAGTGGGATTTTCTCCCACGAAAGCTCATGCGATTAATAAATCTGTTAGTCTTTAAAAGTGCCACAAGACTCTGTTGTCTCACTTTATTCTGTTATTTGCGTCTCGGTGTTTGTTGCTGCTGAATCCTCGAACCTCGTCCCCCTGGGAAGGGGAATATTACAGGGCTAGAATAAATTTTCCCCACAGGCAGGCTATTCCATAATTGTCCCTTCTGCACAGCTTCTTAAATCTTTTTCTGAAGCAGCTGGCCCTGGCCACAATCCAAGACAAGAATGGTCTGATGTAATCTGATCATTCCTGTGTATAACAAGGAAGAGTGCAATGAAAGTGAGAGAGAGGAAGTTTAGGGTGGATAGAAGGAAAAGCTGCCTGAAAGCAAAATCTATCGCAATGTAGACTAGCCTCCCAGCAGGAAGATTAAATCCCATTCCTTCGGACTTTTAAAACTAGACAGGACAAAGTCCTAGAGAATATAAAGTAGGCCACAGCCCTACACTCTTCCAAATATGGGCTGGATGGATGGAACCTAAGCAAGTGTCTTCTGCTTCTAATTACTAAATTATATAAAGCCACATATGCTGCACGTACCCACGATACTCAGTAGTTTTGATTCCAGTGTGTTGAGCTTTTATTTTAATCTAGGAGGACAGGAATCCAGTTGGTTCCTGTGTCTTTCTGTGGCTGCCTCAGCTTTTCCTTGAGACACACCATCCTGTCCTTTCGGACTGATCTGTCTTTCCATCTATCTCAGGGATTTCCAAGGTGTCTGTCACCATAGTAATAGCCTTGAGCCCTTAGTATGCCCTCCTAACATGTCTGCACAGAGTCTGCCTCTCGGAGATGTCTGGGCCGGTTGTTTTCATCTATATTATAATAAAAGCAGGATTAAAATTTACAGTTATTAGCAACCTCTATTATGTCTTCATTACAGTCTCAAGTGCAATTTCCAGACATTAGCCATTGTCTATATCAATTTCTTTATTAATTTGAGTGAAGTATTTAGACAAGTAAATGGGCCACATGAACGTACTCTCAGACTTTATGCCGCTTTCTTTTCAGTGAGATCCATTTAATTATGGCTATTAATAAACAATAAGGCTCTTAAGCATAAAGGTTTCCTTCTCCTGGTCACTCTCCAGCCAATGCAGAAGTAAACATTGTCTGGTAAAGCTGAGGAAATAAACAGCTTCCAAAGTTTTTTCAAATCAAAGAAAAAGTTGCAAGCAAATGAATATTATGATGAGACTATTTAATTAAATTCTGATGCATTTTGCTGTTTCAATAGCTCTAGTAACTCACAGAAAATTTGCATAATCAAATTAACAAGCCTGTTACTGTGAGCAAATGATTATGAATGATGAATGACATCACCAGAAAGCATCTAAGTGTGCATTAGCGGAGAGGGCCTGACAGCTGAAATACTGACAGAGAGGGAAAGGGAGCGAGAATGAGAAATAGGGACTGTGTGACTGAAAATGGAATCTCCCTAAAGGGTAGTGATTGGGCAGGTATGTCATCCATTTCACTCTAAGCTACTTTAAAGAAAGTGAACAGCTCTACAGATCCCTGTAAGAAAAGTGTCTCAAGCAACAAGATACAAGCCTCATTAAATGGACACTGTCAAGTGCTTCTTTTTAGTTTACATCTTAAACTCACCCACTATAAGGTGTTCCCATCTTGGTTTTCTGATTCCTCTTCCCCCTTCCTCTTTAAATAGAATTTTGTTTGGGTAAAAGGCGTGAAAGGAGGGGACAAGGAACCCAGACAGCAGCTAAGCACAGTTGGAAAAAATGAAAAAACCAGGGATAGGGCTGCAGGTGAAAGGGTGAAAACAAAGGATCCAGAATGAGCACTGAGAAGAGTGCAAGCAATAGCCATCTGACCAGGAAGGAGTCAGAGGAATGAAAGTCACTGGCCTATTTGGTATCCTGGTGAGCCGAGCACACCATGAATTTAAAAAGGCCTTCCCACTAAGATGAGCGAAAGGCCACAGAACCAGGAATCAATTGATTACTGTACTTGGGACCAAAAAGCAAAGATTAAAAATATTAATGGAAGTGCAGGTCAGATTCCAAAGGAGGGACCTGGATGGAGCCCTGAGCACAGAACCACACCCTGTGTCTCCGATGTCCAACCATTTAAATATCGGCCATTTCCTCATTCACATCGTTTGCATGAAGCCTTTGCTGCCTTTGTCACCCTTCTGCCATCTTCTGAAAAAGTCTTGACTCTGTACATCAATTGTCTCCACCTTTTACAGGCACTGAGACAAGCACTGAGGAAAGTGCTTGTTCTTGAAACCAGTTCAGTAAAAAGAAGTCAGGTCACCTTAAGCTGCCTACATTTTGAGTCTTTGTGGATTTTAAGGTCCATAATGGTCATTTAGTCAACCCTCCTAGATAGCCTAGGCCGGGCATTGAGCCCAACAAGTTATAGCTGAGCCAGAAAGGTATCTTTTAGAAAAATATCCAGTCTTGATTGAAAGATGTCAGATGCTGGAGAATCTAGAATCTAATATCCCTAGTTAAGCTGTTCTCCTGGTTCATTACTCTGTGTTAAAAAATGTGCACCTTATTTCCAGGCAGAATTTATCTAGCTTCACCTTGGATCTTGTTCTGCCTCTCGCTGATAAAGGACCTCCCCTGCTATCAGATAGTCTTCCTTACAGACCATGATCTAGTCATCTCCCGACCTTCTAAAGTTGATTTTACAACTGGTTTAGCTGTACAAGTTTTCAAACAGGTTGAATTTCCCCCTGGAGACAGGCTCATTTTAAAAAGATTGACTGTGTAAATGGCCCCTGAGCAGGCTGTAAACTGAATCTGAGTGTCAAAAAGGAAAGAAGAGGAGGAGGCATGAACGTTTCCGACAGGAAATGAATGCTGGCAACTGCTCTTTGCCCTTTCAAATTCCACGGGCAAAGAACCAGTTTTTCCCCAATGGAGCTTCTATTCCAAAGGCCAGTGAAACTTCCTAGGGAATCTGGATGCTGGGTGACTGCAGTTCATGCTACCTGCATCTCTGCCAGTGTCAAATTCTTGGATCCCTCCAATGATAATAAAATCTAGACTTTAAAGGCCTGGAGACAGAATCATAAAAGCACCCTGTGAGATTTATACCCAGCAATACAAAACAGAAGACTTAGGATGCAAAACAACACTTGGAATATTTGCAGGAGCAGCTTGGCAAAAGAAACATCCCATCCTATTATACCAAGCCCAGCCAGGCAGGCCTTTTAGATGATTCTTGTCAAGGGGAAACAATCCTGACATTTGCAATTATGCTGTATCCATTTGTTTTAAAATTATAATGGTGCCAGAAACAGTTGACTTCTTCGCAGGGAATCTTCTGTCTTTACATTCTCTGTAAGTTTTTTCCTCTTCTAAATGCAGCGAGGCAAGCAGCCTATCAGGATGTTAGTGTAAATGATTTATGCTTTGTGAATATTACCAAGGCACAAGCTGCAGAACATTTGAGGCTGAAATCCTACAGTATTTCATTCGTTTTAAAAATAGCCTGTTTTTGCAGCAAGAAAACCCTTCCCAGCCTGGGCTTTGCAAAGAGGACTCAAGTCTCCAGTGGGTGGCTTTTCTGAAAATGACTAGAAAAGCCTTGATAAGCAAGAATTAGAGACATTCTTATTACAAAGAGTACAGTGTGGAGCATTCTCTCTTATATAGAAAGCTACAAATATAGGAATTGCCAGACTGCATCAGACCCATGGCCCAGCTAGTTAAGTCTTCTGTCCCAAACAGTGGCCAGCTGCTTCAAAGGAAGATACATGAAATCTGCAATGGTGGGGTAACCTGTCCCCAGAGGAAGTTTCAGTTAGAGATTGGCTTGTGCTATTGACATGCTAGGAAGTCAAGAATTAAGGGCTTGATTCTTTGCCACTGAAGCCAGTGTGAGCCTTGTGATTGCCTTACAATGAGATCTTAAATTGGCCATGAAAACTCAGAGATGGTCACTGCAGGTTGGAACTGGTGCACTCTTGTGTGAGGTGGTATGCAGGAAAGCTTGCTCTCCTTCTGCCCTCACTGTGCCCATTCTGTAGATATGCACAAGTATCTCATCTCCGGCACTGTCATTCCAGCACCCTCCATTAGCATGAAATTCCCTTTAAGAAACAATATTCTTGCTTGTATGCCCCTGAAAGAGCAACAGGGTTCTTTGGTGAGTCTGTTTCCAAGGCAACGATGCAATATCTTTAGAGATGAGCAAAGTCAAAAGACAAGACCATGTATGTGCCAATTTGTTTGTGCATTGTTAGGGTCAGAACAGAGCCAAGGTCCTTCCCACAGAGAAGGAATCCTTGGTCTTCTTCCAGGTCTGCTAACTGGTTTTTTTTAAAAAGGCAAATGTCTGACTGATTCCATTTTCCTGCCAGGGGGTTCTGAAGATGGCACTGATTCCTGGGCCCTGCTGGCCCAGCAACTCATGCACAAATCATCTGATTCTGCAGTCTTGCTTTCAGATGACAGAAAAGCCTTGCTCCCAAAGCCATTAATTTGCAGCAGCCATACTTGTAGCAAGAGCCTTTCATGTAGAAAGGAGCTGAGCTGTAGTCCTTGGGCAGGTCAGATGGGAGCATAACCTTGCTGGGATTGTTAACAACGCACCCTCAAACATTGGCTTATTTGATTTCTCCTAGTTTATGTCATGCCCCTCTCCAAAGTTCTCAGCAAATGAACAGTCAGAATTGCTCATCCACACAGTTTGGTTTCGCACTGGATCTGGCTGCAGTGTCTGGTTGTTCTGTAACATTCCCAGTTGGATGATAGAGGACTTGAGACACTGAACATCCACATAGCTTTAAATGACTTTGTCGTGCTCAAGAAACTCAGATTACTGCAATTATCAATTTCAAGAAGGGGACACCAAGGAATGGGAATTCTCCATCTGTGCCTTTCCATAAGGATCTCAGGAGATGAGCTGACCAGTGAAATACGTAGGCCATGTCTACATTAGAAAACTGTTCTGCAATAAGTCTTTGCACTATAATAAATGCATTGTATTTATAGCGCAATTACATGTTCACACTGCGCTCCTTATAATGCAAATTAGTGCCCACACTGTTCTTTGCACTTCCACAAGAAAGAGCATTGAATGGTGGGCATCTATCCCACCATGCCACTTGTCAACTTCCAGTGCTAGGAACCCTGGGTAGAAGAAGAGGTGCACTGAGCACTGTGGGTAAATTTACAAGTTCCCCAAGGACACTGTGTTTCCTTGTCATCATTCACTGTAGCTACTAGCTAGTCATTCCCTTTTTCAACGTTGCCCCAGGAAAACAGGAAAAAATTCAAAAGTTCCCAGGACTCACAGGAGGGAGGGGCTAGTCATGTCAGAGCAGCGGAGTCCAAGTGGAAGAACAGAGTGGTCAGGCTTGGAATTCTGGGACATTTCCGGAGGCCACTTATTGCGGAAGAAAAGTTTCTCAGCATTCACACACAATTTATAGCGCAAGAGCTGTTCCGCAATAGGCGTTACTACTCTTGCACAGGTGGTATTATTGTTCTGGTATAACAGGGCACTAACACAACAAGGAGCATTCAGGTGTGTGCGGTGAGCTTGTTTTTCTGCAATAAGATGGCTTATTCCGCAATAACTCTCTAGTGTGTACAAGGCCTGAGTCCAAGTCACAGGCTACGCAAACACATTAAATCTGTTCTCTATGCAGACTTCCCAAAGATTTCCAAGACAAATTCAAGGTCTCAGTCCTTATCTTCAGGTGGTCCATGGCCTGAGTCTAGAGTGTCTGAAAAGCCCACAGGGAACATCCATCCTACGAAAAACACATTTGCTGGCAAATAAACCACTCCATTTAAAATGGAAGCTTATGAGGCTCAACTGGTGAGAGGAGGTTTCAACAAGTGCTCAGCCACTGCCAGTAGTTGGGCCAGCACGCACCGGCCGAGACCACACCGCCAGCAGAGGCCAGCCCTGCCCTGGCCGCAGCCAGGGACCATGTGTGGGCGCCTGCTGGCGCCAACTGGCCTGGCCCGGCCCCACGCACCCGCCTCGCCCCTGTGGGCTGGCTGGCCGCTCCGCCTCAGGGGTGGGGAGAGCTGACCCAGGGGCTGGGCGAAGCCCTCTCATCCTGCCCTGCTGCCTTTGGCTCACTGCCAAAGGCAGCGAGGAGCAGTGCAAAGTGCGGCCATGGGGGCGGGGGGGCCGTGGCGCGGTCTTCACACTGCCCGGCTGGGAGCGGGACAGCCCAGGGCCCACATAACCGCAGGGCCTGGGGCAATCGCCCCATTCACCCCCCCTAAGGACAGACCTGACTGAAAGCCACCAAAGCAATTGTTCCTTGATTTGCTGTCCTGTGTTTTCATTTAGTTTCCCCAATGGCCAAGATCCTGGGTATCATAGAGGAACCAAATAATCAGCAAGGAAAGCAAAAAATATTCCCCCAACTAATGGAGTTACTGATCTGAGAAACCTGGCATGTTTTAGTGACAGTATAGAAATAAATGAGGTCTGATCACTGTGTTTATGCCAACAAGTCGACACTCCAGAATGCCATTTGATTACGAGTCACATTTGACTACCCACTCATCTTTCAAACCACATATACCATGAGCTTAAGAGGAGCCAAAAATCACAGTGAGGTGGAGAATTAGATGACTTGGGATAGATGACAAACTGAAATCTTGAGGCCTGCCTCGCTTAGTTCCTTATCTGGCCTCATTAACATAGTATCTCAGCTTTCCCTTTCTTTAATGTACTTAGACTCACAACACTCCTGTGAGCCAGGATGATGCTGTTATCCCCATTGTACAGATGGGGAACTGAGACACAGAGACAATGGGTGATTTGCTCAAGATCACCTAGGAAGTCAGCGACAGACCAAGGAAATGAATTCTTGTCTCCAAAGTACCAGGCTAACTCCCTAGTCCCCTCCATTGCAGCTTATGCTATATCTTCCTCCATTGTTCTCACCAGTGATGGATTAGAGCACAGAAGTTTGCTAAAGCAGATGCAGAAAATATTTTATTCTGGTCATTTCTTTCCAGCTGATTAAATTTAAGGTTCATCTCTTGTTAAGGCCCCTGCCCAAAGTCAGAAATAACATTTCTTTCCTCCTTATTAACTTTTCAAAGCCAGTTGAGGTGGTGGCATGGCATCACTGCAAAGCTATAAATTATGCATGACGGACAAACCTCATAGCCCACTGGCCTCACAGAGCAAATGGAGGCAAGGAGGACTTTGCCATCAGTGCTCTCTGTCACGCTTGTGAAAGATGCAGAATGGAGACCTGCCATGCCCTTGAATCTCAGCCACAAGCAATAACCATCATCTTCCATCTCTTAAAGCTCTCTAGTGCCTTCTCATTCCATTCTCTCTCCCCATTGCCAAATTTCCCAGTGTATCCACCAAATTCTTTGTTTTACCATCGCATCTCACTGCTCCTGCCAAGTTATGGGCTCCACTGGGTTAGTGCTGGTCACACACATGATAAACAGTTCCCTGCCTGGGAGAGCGTACAGCTGGCACAGACAAGGCAGATGGAGTGGGGTAAGAGCGTCGAATGTCTATTTTTTACAGATGGGGAACTGAGGCACAGAGAGGGTAGCAGCTAGATTTTCAAATGCTCAGCACCCAAAATTGGGACGAGCTTTTCCGGAAACTCACCACCCTGCAGCCCCTGACACTCAGAGAAAACCTGGCCTCAAGGCATTGCCTTGGCAGGGTTGAAGGGCTGGAAACTTAAACACAGTTCATGTGAGGGGCTGGTGGGCCTGGGTTTGTCATCCATATCTGGACACTGAGTTTTCTGGCCCAGCCCCTGCAAACATGTCCTGTATCCCTGGCTTCATCAAAGATCCTATGGTGGTTCCATCTCTGTCACCACAGGACTGTGCTCTCTGGCGCTTCCCTAACCATCCTCTGCTTGTTACCATCTCTCCCTCATCACTCAGAATCCCATGCCCTGTTCTCTACCAGGGCACTCATCACCTGATGACTGTTACAGAGCTACTGCCCAGGGTTGAGATCTGGGTGCCTACAGCCACTGGACCAAGCTGTTTCCCATGGATGGATTAGCTGCTGGGGCTGTCTGCACACTTTGGTCACAGGGTGCCATCTGCTGGCACCTGAAGGAAGGCCCTGAAGGAAGGAAGGCATTGCCAGATTGCATTTTGCATTCACTTCCTGCAATAAATGGTTCTTTTCCCATTACAACAGGTAATTTTGCTTTCCTTGTCCCCCACCCACCTCCAGCTAATTGCTGTACTCCACTGTTTGAATTTTAAAAACTGCTTTGATTTGCTGTAACAGTCTGACCTGATCCTATGACTTACACTTCCCTGCATTTATTCTCCTCCCCTTGTGTATGTTCCCCATCTTCAAGCATCTAACGAAGTGGGGTTTTCTTCCACGAAAGCTCATGCAGTAAATACATTTGTTAGTCTTTAAAAGTCCTTCTTTGTTTTGCTGGACTAGACTAACACGGCCACCCCTCTGGAACTTTGTTTTCAGGCTTTGTTTTCAGGGGGCTTTCCAGTGCCACTGCGTCCCAGGGCTGGGGCCAGTCCCTTGTCAGTGCTGGACTACTGCACAGGGACTCCAATGTTCAGGCTGGCTCTGATGGACCAGGAGAAGGCGGTGCTGGTGCCTCAGTTCTCGAAGGTGGGCAATGCCACACCGGGGAGCCCAAGGAAGGTTTTCCCCTAGATGTTGGAGCTCTGGGGGGAGGCAGAGGCATGGGCAAGGCCAACAAGGCCCTTGCCTCCTCAAATGCCTTGGAGGTCGAGAGGATTGGTACTGTCTGCCCTCTACTACTGCCCAGTGTCGGGGGAGGTTCCAATGCCATAGACTCCAGAGTGGCCAGCTCACCACCCAGGCAGAGCCATCCTCCTTGTCAGTATCGAGGGACAGCCACACTTGGTGCAGGGCTTCTTCTTGGACGGCACCGACAGGGATCGGTGCCAAGGTGGTGCAGGGGCCAGCTGGATGTGCTGACTCTATGAGGTCGGTGCCAAGGCAGACCACACCGGTTCTGACACTGGTCTAAGAGCCGCTTCGGTGAGCAGCAATCTAAGTCTGCTCTCTCTCTCTTTCTGGGTCCGGGGCTTGAAGGACCGACAGAAACAGCACTTGTCCGGGCAGTGGGTTTCTCCAAGGCATTCAGGCACTGATCATAGTAGTCGCTGAGGCGGAAGGCCTTTCCATAAGCTGTGCACGGCTCCAAACCTGGGGACCGAGGCATGGCTTCCAGCAGGAGTTCCGTCCACAACTTAGCAGAATAACAAACTAACCAACTAGCTATCTAAATTACTGAGGCTATCTATCTAACAGAGTCTAACGATGGACAGATCCAACGATGCAGGAACAGGCACTTGCATTTGGGAAGGAGCTAAGCAGTTCCAGTGATCGTCACTCGGGGAGAAAGAAGGGGGTCAGTGGTACCTATTATACTGTGGCACATGTGCAGGACTCCAGGGGGCGTTGGCCGCTGACCCTTCAGGGACAGGCTAAAGGCAAAAAGCTTCCGGCAACCATGCACAATGGCACGTATGTACCTGAATCAGAATGAAGAAGAATGGCTAATGAAGAAGAACGGCTATTTACTGATAAGTAACCACCGTTTTTTCAGGCTTCCATTAGCGTCAACTGCAGACTTTTTGTGTACCAGCACATGGCATGCCAGCTGCTGCTACCTGACTGGCCATGATGTATCTCTCAGCCATAGAGTATCCTGCATGGCACACCCTTCTTGGCATGCCTTTCCCAGCAGCCCAGTAATCTACATCTCAGCACCTGCTCTGTCTGTCCCCATCTCACTGTGTTGTGCACTCGTCTGCTTATAACAAGAAATGCTCTCTCATCAGCATGTTGCTTCTCACAGGGTAAGTGTGTGACTTTCCACTGGAAGCCACATCTCGAACAGCAGATCTGGAAGCCACTAGAAAAATTCTCCAGGCTGCTTTGAGAATGGAATCACAGAAATCCAGAGAGCTGAGTTACACTGCAAGTCCTCTCGAGATAACTCATGAGCCAGAAGATTTCCCATTAAGCTGCCAGGACTGAGACTGCTCCCTCAGTCTCACTACCTTATGCTACTGCACTTGTCTTACACCATATGCTCCCATAGGTCTCGGCCGTTGCCTTGCAAAGTGCTTCTCAAATGAGGAATGAGGGACACACAAATAAATGCTCAGAGTGCCCCTGAATTAGTTGGAATGTAATGCAACTCACTGATTACCGTATGGTGGAGGAATTGCAGGATTCAAAATCACCTGCAGGGACTCCAGCTAGCTCCCACTTGATCTAGATCTCTCCTTCCGTGCACTAAACACAAATGCATAGATTCAGGAGATAGCAGAGTTATTGGGTATTGGTCAAATGAGAGACTAGCCATGGTCAGCTGCAGTAGTATAATATGAATATATTGGCTGGTATCACTCGACAGAGCCCCATTGCCTTCAATGGAGCTGCCATGTTTCACACACAGGTGGGGGGCGGACCTGTTATTGTTTGTGTTGTGCTCTCCGCTCTCCCTGAAAGGAACTGATGCAGGCAGCAATTAATATTGCACACTCATGAGAGGATAGATCAGAGACCTAGCCAAGCAAAGTGTAATTCAGACAGATTGAAATTCAAGGAACAAACACATCTGGTGGAGTCTCTCGGTCCAAGCCTACCTCCAAGTTCCCATTGGTTTCCTCAACGCAGAATGCTGAAAAAAATGTAACCGTCGCAGCTATTCATCCCATCCCCACAGGGCTGGCAGCTTCCTTTTGTTTTTGATATCAGGCTAGGCACCCAGCCCCACTCAAAGAAGAGCTGACCTCCCATCCTATCCCTTATCTCAGCCTTTCCACTTAGGCTTTGAGAAGTTCAGGTGCCACAGACTCTCCCACCCTATTTTGGCAACGCTGTTTGCACTTTTTGACTCCAGTCAGCAACAGGTGTAGAAATGCTTTTGGAGGATCTCAAAGCACTTTGAAAACATGAATTAACAGAGCCTCCCAACCCCACCCCTCAAAGGCAAAACAATATTGTTATCACTGTGCTACAAAAGGGGGAGACTGAGGCACAGAGAAGGGAAGTGACTCACTACTCTCATGTGGCAGGTCAGGATTAGAATTCAGGGTCCCGCAGCCTGCGCTTTAACCGCAAAACCATTCGTCTTCCCATCCACTCTATTTCCAGATTCCACCAGAGTTTCACCTTCATCCTAATGAGCCACGGTTGCCATTATGAGCTCCTTCATTTAGAGACGAGGGCAACAGATGACTTGAAGAAAATAAATGTTTCCAACGACCCAAGGAAACATTGATTGTACATGTTCATTTTGGTAAGACAGGTTGCCATGGAGACCTATCAGAGATGCAGCAGACATACAGAGGGACAACAAAAATTATTGTAATTAATTTAAGGGATTAAGAACAATTACCATTTTATTAAACCAAGTTTATTGAAACAAAGCACAAAACAAACATATAAATCACCTTTGAAATCCATAAAATAATACAATCTATTCTTCTCAATGCAAGCAATGCCCCATTGCAGAGAATAGGCCAGCAAGAGAGTACCTTGTATTATTAACTGTACAGAAACAGTAAATCTAACTCCTTGGAGCAACTGTTTATCTCCTCTTCGTTTGAAACCTTGGCCAGTTAATCCATTTTATCCAGAACAAGTCTTGCTTCAGATCAGGAGGTAGAAGGGAGTAAATTAGTTGCCCATAAAATTGTTTGATTCATCCATCATCTAGGGTTGAGATCATTTTGGTCAAGCTTGAAGTAGCATTAACCGGGGAAAGCAAATCGATCGATCTATTGATCTGTCTTCTTCCTTCTTTCACACTGTGCTAACCATAATGGTTTCTTTGTGTTACCCACACTAGCACTGTGCTCCTTCCTAGTGGTTGTTCCATGAAGAGCCTATTACTACCAACAACTTATGTGATTGCTCCTACACACAGGGTACAGATCTGAGCAAAGATGTTGTAAGTCCTGACTTCAAACCTTGCTGATGATCTATGGAGGAGGGTTGTTCTGTAAGCACCAAACCTGAGGCAGGGAAAGAGCCTTGAAATGGAGTCAGACTGACCAGTTGTCAACAAGATACATTAAACCACATAGGTATCATCCATAACCACCAGTGAGGTGGGAAGACCAGGGTCTTTCTTGCTTGTGAGAGACAAGTACCTTCCTTTGCATTGCAGCCCTGGATGTGCTTTGTTTAGGGGATTATTTAAATTCTTTGCAGCATATTCTTTTAACTGGGAAACTTTTTGGAATGGACCACAGGAGTGAAATCCCCTTTAGCAGAGAAGACAGTGCCACTGTAAATGGACAACAGAGTCCTGTGGCACTTTTAAAGACTAACAGATTTATTTATCGCATGAGCTTTCGCATTGTTGCCAGATTGCACCTTTCCTGTGAAACAAAAACAAATCAGAAGCTGAAATCTAGCACAGTCACCCCTCCTTCTGTTTTGTGTTCCCTCCTTCTGTGTCTCTACTCCCATTTTGTATTCATGCTGCCCTGGGGCTTGGGCAGGAATGAATTAATTCACAGTTTACATGGTGGGCAGCAGCAGGTATATTCCAGTTCTGTCAAAGGAATACATTCGCCCCTGAGAATTACTGATGATGATGAAATCACCAACCTAACTTTATAGCAGTCCCACTCGCAGCTCTATTGGAATTTGGGCCCTCAATGAGGAAAGCACCCCTGTTAAAGACAGCACATGCCTATGTCCCGTTGCAGCCAACAGGATTTAATCATTTTCCTCAATAAGGGCCTTTGTAAACCATGAATGCACTGAGAAGCTGTAAGAACAGAAATACTATTTGCCATCAGCCTGACATTGAAAAAGCTACCCCATATCTCCCACCATAGGATGGACTAGCCTGGCATCAGTTAGACCACTCGCTGTATACATTAAACAGATGTAAAGGTTCAGAAGATTACAGATTTATTGGGCATTGATCAAATGAAAGATTAAACAAGAGCTTTGAGAGTCACAGTTGACTGCAGCAGCCATTTGCCGGCTCTCCCTTAGGGGATCTGAGACACACTATCATTAATATTACCCAGTCCTGACAGGCAAGATAAAAGCTCTGGCCAGACCAGTATGTAATTTAGCATCTATTTATTCGCTGGCATAATTTATGAAAGAGAACAAACATTGTGCAGCCCAGATTTGTAGTTAACATGTTATGATTTCCCAGCAAAGGATGTCAGAAGTACACAGCACAATATGCAACTGCTGTGAGGCTCCCCCACCCGGCACAGAAAAGGTTTGACCAGAGCTGGGATGTAGCTGAGAATCAAACAAAAGCCCAAGGCCAAGAAGAGCTTAATGAACAGAGCAACTGACCTTTATACTCTCAGGGTAGAAATAGCTGGCGTGCTTCTCCAGCTTCATGCCACTCTAACGTCATCAATTTTATTAGTGTTAGAACCAGCCTACAGCTCTAGTCAAGGACTCACAGTTTAATACATAACCAGTGTATTAAAATGAATATACAGCCATGTTTTCTGGGGTCCCATCCCCTCCTCCCTGCCCCAGATCATCCTGTCTCTTTGGTTTAGCATCTAAAACAACTCATGCGGGAGGCAGGGGGGGAGGTGAAATCCTGGCTCCATTGAAGTCAGTGGAAAATCTTGCATTGACTCCAATAGGTTTGAATTCCAACCTGAATTCTGATATCTTTACGAAGTGGTGCATGCTATATAGTTCACCGTGCTACAGGTGTTTCAGCTGAACTCAGTGGACCTTTTGTGGAGGAAGGTTCTGTTCAGTGTAGAGGAGGGATTCAGAGTTTCTACAGCCAGGAGGGACCACTGTGATCTCGTCTGACCTCCTGTGTAACATATGCCAGAGAACTCCCCCAAAATAATTCCTAAATCAGAATCTGGACTGGAGTAGATTTGCTTTCTCTGGAGTCATAAATAAGTCAGGACAGCCAGAATCAGCTTTATATCTTTATATTAAAAGGGCAGTGTAATGATGATGGCTTTCCTAGATCTTTGAGACAGAGGCTTTTGCGATGTTTGGGACAAGCCTTTCATATGTGTTTGTACGGTGCCTTGCACAATCCTGCTCTGAAACGGATAAATACATTTGTTAGTCTTTAAAAGTGCCACAGGACTCCTTGTTTGTTTTGCTGAACTAGACTAACATGGCTACCCTTTTTAAATGGATTGGTTTTTCTGGCTGCTGCCATGTGCTCCCCTAAACCAAGTGAAAGGTAGAGTTAAGCAAAACTGAAAGCAATGAGAGAAGGAGTGTCTGTGGGGAGAATGTTAAGTCTGCTCTCGGCTGTGATTATGTAACCTGGGAGAAGGAAAACTGCGACACTGCATTACTAATCACTTGCTTCTCTGTGTGCTACAGCTTTCTGCCCAGACACTGTATTAAAGGCTGCATTGCCTATTACAACAGTCCCGCGTGCCAGTATTAAATTATCTCTGGCATTTGAGGTAATTAATGTAACCTTTTCTATACTAGAGCAAAGACCTTCTTGTCTGGCCTTAAGGCCAGTTCTCTCTGCTAACTGGGTTCAGCTGCTTCTCCATTGAATTCAGCACATTCTCACAGGTTCATAACTCACCATTCTTAATGCAGCTGCTGTGAGCAGCCCAAAAGAAATGGAAAATCCACCCACATCTGGGTGGGCTCTGTGAAAGAGAAATTTCCCTCCATCAGCTTGCACAGAATGGCAGGACAATATTGCTAAAAACAGGTTCCTTGTCTTCTTGGATTAGATGCAACTAGAAGTAGCATGGTTGTAGCTAACCATGGGTGGTTCCAAAATACCCGTAAAACCTGCTTTTTCCACCCAGCTTATCCAGTGAGTGGGATTGGGTGAACAGCACAGCAACCTATCTGCACTCTTTTGGTTGCGTATGGGTTTGGACACTACCGAAATCAGGTCATCAGTGATTCCTGCTTCCAACTGGCCAATCTAGCCAGCCTCAGTCATTTCATTTTGCTGTTTCCACTCCAAGTCCCAACTGTGGCAGGCGAGTGTGAAAGCACATGAAAATTGTTCTTTTCGGAAGGAAAAAATTATACTAAACCTTTGAGCGTCTTAAAGAAGGTTCCTGGTTTAATTTGTGGAAGAGGCCACCCTTGATTTTACCAAGTGTATTTTCACTAACCATTCTTCTCCCATTCTTATCACCTGTCCAGTTCATCTTAAACATGTGCTCTTCAATTTATCTATCACCACAAGTCCCAAGTTAATCTTCCCACTAATTTCCTCAACCCACACTGCATAACTACATCTCCCTTGGGCGACCCTCCACTTGCCTGCCATTCTCCCTAGTATGTTATTTTCTCCTAGTTGTATCATTGTTTCTTCCATTTCCATAAGATCCACCATTTCCAAACCACAGAGCAGGCAAGGACAAACACACACAGCATATACTTTTTCTTTTACTATGTTACTGAATTCTGGTCCCGTTCCTTCTCCCTCCCTCATCCCACCCCATACTCCTGCCACCCTTTGTTACTGCTGCAAAGCACATTTTAAAAACATGATTCACAGAGAAATAAACTGTTTTTCCCCCTCCCATAGATGCATGAAACAACCTTGTCTCGTGCTCTGCTAATGGCAATAGAGAGCTCAGTTAAAAGTCCTGATGCTGGGTTTGGGGGGTGAGCGACACAGACAGAGCCCTTCACCAATAGGACACCCCTGTTGAATCTGGCTGACTTCGGGGAATGACAAAAGCCTTTGCCATCTGATAGTTGTTCAAGACTGTGTGAAACAAGCAAACTTCAGGCAGCATGGTTCAGTGGAGAATGCTCCAGAAGGGTCTTCAGGAAATCGGATTCTGTTCCTAGCTATGCCATGGACCTTCTGAGTGACCTTGGAAAACTCATTTTCCCTCCCAGCCTTTGTCTGTCTTATCTATACAGACTGTAAGCTCTTCCAGACAACAGCTGTCTCTTACTGCGTGTTTTGTACAGCACCGAGTACAATGGACCCCTGAATTTGATCAGGGCTTCTAGACCCTACTGTCACATTGATAATAATATAGCTGAATGTCACAAAAGGTTGCAAAGGAGTTCAGGTGCCCAACTCCCACTTAACATGAGTGTGGGTCTGAGAGGGAAGTATGTGCTGTCAGGGCCATCTCCAGGGATGGGTGACCTGAGTGACAGCTTCGGGCCGCGCCTTCCCTGGGCATCCAGTCAGCGCAGGCTCAGGGCAGGAGTGCAAAGCCCGGCCTCTGGGTCAGCCTGCCCCGCCTTCCCCAGCGCCAGGAGGGAGCCGGGGGGCCCCCACAGGCCAACTGGCCCTGGGGCCCACCCCACACAGGGATGGCTCTATGTGCTATGCTGAGGAGCCATACAAGATTGTCACACAGAAGGGAATTAGCATGCAGAAAAGCCTGATTCTGTTTCAAAAGCAAACCAGAATAACCTCTGGTTATTAAAACTGCTTCATCCGAGGATCAGTTTGCAGGCATGTCTTACCTGCAGTTTATAAAATGGTTTCTCCTCGTTGTAGTTGACAAGACAATTGGTAATCCTATAAATCAGACCATGGTCGTGCCAGGAGAGACAGTGAGTTTCTATTCGTTACAGTACCTCTGAGAAAGGTAATACCCAGCTACACACAGAATGCTGATTCTGGGCAGTTTCTAATCCCAGCATTAAAATGATTGCTTAAAGTTAAGCCTGTCTATTGGGGATAGTGAATCCAAGCTTCAGAGCACTAGGTCCTGCTTTAGATATAGATGCAGTCTGACAGTTTAGCTTCCAAAACTGCTGGATCAGTTATTAGACCTGGAGTCTGAATCTTAATGTGTTTTGTATGTGAGATGCACCTTGAAAAAAAGGGAGTGAGAAAACAGCATTGTGTCCATTCCCAGTGATATCCGCAGCCTCCAAATAGAATGATTCTGAGACTCCCAGGCCATGAGGTGACTTGTTCATATCAGGACTATGTCAGGCTTGCTCAAGACTAATTAGAACTGCAGTCACTAAATGTCCCAGGGTTAAAGGACAATTTTGTGTTTCCTTAACTCCTGAAATTTAGGAATTATCTGAAAAATCCCATTGGCAAGCCAGGCCTTAATCCCAGGAGTGCCTGTCAAAAAGGTTCAAAGACTGTTCTTGCCATGCAGTCACAGGAAACCCTGACCATGTTAGAAGATTTCTCGGTATCATGTAATCCAAACACAACGCCGCTCAGTCTCGTGCTTCTGGCATTATGAAGAAAAGGCTGTAGATGGGCAGGATCTCACCTGGGAAAGGATGGTCCCAGTTAATCCCGAATGTCAACCAAATATATATGTGCAAATATGATGGCTGCCATGCCATCTTAGCCAACACATCACACGGCTATAGAAGTGAGAACGTAAGATGCTCTAGCAAATGAGTCAAGCACCCCTCTCTGCGGCTCCAACAGTTCACAGCCTCTCAGATGAGTAGCATAACCATATTTCCCAAAGGGAAACTAGGACGCTGCATAGGGCTGACCTGAGCTCCCCTCCCCACAAGGGGCTGGCCCAAGACCTGCTCCCACCTGCGGGTAGGGTGACCAGATGTCTTGATTTGCTCTTGCAAACAGGACAAATGCCCACTTGGGGGGTGGGGGAGTCAGGACGGCCCAGACAGGGGTTAAACAAGGAGCTGTCCTGGCCAAAACAGGACGTATGGTCACCCTGCAGATCAGGCACTCAGGGGGACATGTAATACACACTCACCAGTGGGTAATGCAAACCACTGGATGGTTGCAGCATTGCACACACACCTCACCCCCACTCTGCACCTTTAATTCCGGGCATGTGATGTAAAACTCACCCACAGAGGTGGTCAGATTTTTTTCTAATGACTCTTTTACAATAAAACTAACAAGTTTTAAAAATCATAACTCCCCCTGCCTCCCAAAATTTTTGTCCCCCAAATTATCAGTTTTTTCAACAAAAACTAGCTAATGAGCTCTGCTCTCCACCAGTCCCCTTCTCTTGCTGACACCCTCTGGGTAGACACAACAGGAGAAGGTAGTGAAGTAAGTCACCAACAACAAGTTAGCACTGATTCAATAGATGAGAGCCTTGTTAGTTGAGTTTGTAGCATGTGACCCATCTGTGTTCATTTCCATTGACACAGCAACTCTCATAGGCTTTGCCAATCTCTGCATAGGGACAAATCTTTCTAATGCAATTTGATGTCAGAAAAGGCAGCTCACCCACCCTCTTTAGTCTTTACCAGAAGACTCCCATGGGAAAATGCCATTGTTTCTAACTGTATCTGTTTGTCTGTCTGGCTATCAGTCATCTCTCTGGCTGTCTCGATGGCTTCCCATAACCATAGCATCTATGTCTATACTGGAAAGTTAGTTCGAATTAAGGAAGCTTAATTTGAACTAACTAAAGCCATGGCTACACTAGGCTTTAATTAGTTCGAATTAAGGGCTTCCTTAATTCCAACTAATAAATTTGAATATGCTATTCGAACTAAGGGTTAATTCGAACTAGTTAGTTCGAATTAACCAATGTGGCCATGTTAGTTCAAACCAATTGCTTAGTTCGAACTAACCGGCCCATTGAACTCAATGCGATTTGCTAATTCGAACTAACTAAGTGCCATGAATGGCACTTCCTTAGTTTGAACTAAATTTTGCTCATTCGAATTAAGTTAATTCGAACTAACTAAAATTAGTTCGAATTAGTTAGTTCAAATTAACTAATTCGAACTAACTTTGATAAGTGTAGACATAGCCTTAGACAGTGAATCAGGTCTGCCTGGAGGGATTCCCAAGAACTTACCTTCCCCCCTACACCCCTGGTTCCAGTAGTTCTTGTTGCTTAGTTACAAGGTATGTTCTACAATCTCAGGGTTCATGGAGATGAATCTTAAAAGGAGCCTTCATAAGGACCTCTCAGAGCAGGTCATTCATCCTCCACTTTTCAATGTAATTACGTGCTGTATCAAGCATATGATACCCTGAAATCCAAAGGTTGTCTCACTGCATCTTCTGCAGCGGGCTATGAACTGAGAATGAGAAGCAGCTTCCCAGGAGGCAGTCATCCATCCTTCATTTCTAGAGGACAATATTCCCTTGAGACAAAGGCTTTATGGACACAAGCAAGTGACTTTCATGGAGAATTCTCTACATTTATTGATTGGGCTCTGCTGCGTGTCATTTCAGGGACCTTAGAGTTTATGCCACTGACTCTTTGTTTTTCTGTTGATGACAGGAAGCACCAGTGCCTCCATGAAGTGAAGGATGTGGAGGGCTGTGGTCTGAAGCAAAATCTTTCTCTATCTGATTTATATATTTAGCTGTGCTTTAAAAATTATGGGGAAGGACAAATGGCTTCTTACAGTGATTCATATACTTTACCATGTTCCTTCTGTACTGCATAAAACATTTGCATGTATCCAGCTGTGTGTATCATAATCCATAAATATTTTTACCAAGACTTTTATGGTTCAAGACTATTGACCTTCAGGGCATAAATTGATCACTAAGTAACAGCCAAGCTCCCATCTTCAAAGCATCTGACCAAGTGGGATTTTCTCCCACAAAAGCTCATGCGATAAATTAATTTGTTAGTCTTTAAAAGTGCCCCAGGATTCCTTGTTTGTTTGGCTGACCTAGACTAACACGGCTACCCCTTTCAGGAGAAAACTTTTCCTTCCAGCAGATTATCTCTTCACTGCCGGGTTCCTTGCATCTTCCTCTGAAGCTGCTGGTACCAGCCTTAGTCAGAGGCAGGATACTGGTCTAGATGGACCTCAAGTCTGACCCAGGCTTGCAACTCATTTGCTCCTAAAGCCCAAAAGCCATCTTGCTTTAGTGAAGTCTTCTTCCATCACGATAAATGAATCCCAGATTATTATTGTTCGAATAGCACCTACTGGTACCAATAAAAGATGATCAGGTTCCATTGTGCCAGGTTATCCATGTAAATCTTAACTGGTAAGAGACTAAACCTACTAACTCTGTGCCAGCTGAACTCAACATTTTGCTACTACTTGATAGAAAGGCCCAGGTCCCCCATTCAACAATACACACACTGTCTTTCTGTCCTCTCACTGTGATGTTCCACGAAGCCTGCACTTGAGTTGCCCTGTCTCAGTGTACTTCACTCCCTTCTTCCTTGTTAAAATTCCCTTCAGATCTTTCCTTTCCTCTTCCCTTCACCATTGACTCTCCTCATAGCATTTCATGATACCATACCTGGAGGATATCTTAGAAAAACTAAGTGAATGGTCCTATATTGTCTAATTCAATTCCCAGTAAAATTAAGTTCACTGGCTCAGGTCCCCCTCTGGGGTCAATCACCATGAATGAATCTATACCAAGGACCTAATCACAATCTAGTTCATTAACAATTTTCTTGAAAATACAGTTATCTCCAGCAAAATCTTAATCACTTGCAAAAACCCCTTTGCTATTGAAAAAGTTTTGTTTTGGGTTTGAGTTTTATCTTGCATATATTTATTCCTTTGCCCCAAGAGTTTCACAATGACTGAATCTAGGTCAGTTGCTCACAGGTTTCCCAGCAAAGTCTCTGGAACATGAGACCTGTATTTTCATTGTTTTCTTCCTCATTTTCTTTGATTTCACCCAACACAACTACTTTATCTTCAGTGTGATTGGCAAACTCGTCTGTTTCCATCCATCATCCTTCACTCCAGATTGTTGTTAATCATTATGCGTTATTGCCTGGTAGAGCCTAATTCACCCATTGCAATGAAAGTATAGGAATTAGGAAGACAGAACCTGTGTGTGTTGCACTGACTATGAGAAGGCCCTCTATGAACACAGCCTGAGGCAAAAGACTCTTAATGCAGAAGTGAGGCTTCCATTGAAACAGTTCTTTATGTCCGTTATCCCCACTTTGGCAATTTAGACCCACTTGTCCCTTTAACATTCTGTAATTACAAAATCTGTTGACATCACAATACTTAACCTGTATAAAAATTTCATTGACTTTCCATGCTCAATCTGAAACAATAAGCAGAAAGCATTGAAACAGAAAAGTCCATGGGTGTTGAGAGAAGCTCCAAAAGGAGCTAATTAACTACTTTCACAAGGACCAACATCTAGTTAAAAACCCCAAAGCGAAGAGAGATTAGCCATTTCTGGCTTTGTCTAGTGGTACAGGAATTGTATTGGGACTCAGAAGATCTGGAGTCAGTACCCAGTTCTACCACAGACTTCCTGTGTCAGCTTGGGCACGTTATTTAATCTCTCTGGGATTCAATTCTGCATCTGTAAAATGGGGTGATAATCCTTCCTGGCTATCTTTTTTATTCAGAGTGTAAGTTCTCAGGGAACTAAGACCATCTCTTACTATGTGTCTGTACAACACCTAGCACAATGGGGCCTAATCTCACTTGAGCCCTCTTACAAATATCAATAGACAAATTTACCCCAACTCCATCTTCACGTTCATGTCTTCTGAGCAAGCCAGATAGGGTGTTGCATCAGAGCAAGGAGATGAGCTAGAGTCTCTCCCCAGAGGATACTAGCAGAAGACCAGCTAGATGGCTCTCCTGAAGGAGAGGGAAAGAATGGCTGAAGTTGTGACATGTTATGGAGGAAATTCTCTGTTCCTTCTCTTCCCTGGTTCGGAAGAAAGGAAAAGGAACAAAGCAACAAACTGGCCTAAGTAAAAAGCAAACAGAGCTGGAGAACTGAGATCCATCCTTGATCATAATTCACACGCCAGACAGCTTGCAGGCAAATTGCAATGAATTTAATCAGCGCTGTAGGTCAACTTCATTGATTTTCATCTGACGCCTCAAAAGTGCTTCCTCTGGTCCCTGAATTGTTTTTAACTCCACTGACAAGACAGTTATTGTCACTAAGAGGCAGCACTAGGAGATTGTGTGGGATCAGAAGAAGCTATTAGACAGGGCTGAAGTGTCTATGAACACTAAGCAAATCTTACCTTGTTTAATATTCCCCTTGCAGTGTCTAATAGCCCATTAATATACCAGGGCTCCCCATCTCTTTGCCCAGAATCATTAGCCTAAGAGAGAGGAAATCTTTTCTTCATGGACCCAAGGGCACAAAGGAGGGAATAGAGGCTAGTTGATGCTGAAAGCAACAAAGCACAGAAGGCACTGAGGAAACCAGCATCCCTAAAGAGATAAATTAGATGCTGCATTATCAGTGCTACACACATTCACCATACATGAACAGAACAAAACTCAGTGTGGGGAACTTTTAGTCATTTCTGGGCTGCATTGGATGGTGTGTTGCAGAAATGCACTAAGCAACAGACGCTGGGCCAGGAGAAGAATTCAGCACTGGAGGTGAAAAATGTCACAGGTGGGTCTTCTGTGCGAAACACTTCCTAGTCTGGGCTATGCAGCCAGGGCCATCCCTGGTCGGTGGGGCCCAGGGCCAATCGGCCTGTGAGGGCCCCTGGCTACACACACCCTGGTGCTGGGGAAGGCAAGGCAAGGCTGGTCCAGAGGCCGGGCTCTGCGCTCTTGCCCCGCCCCTGGGCCGACTGGTCCACCCCCAAGGGTGGGGCGGGGATGGAGCCAGCTGGCGTGCTACACAGCCTCTGGTGCACCGCACCAGAAGCCACACCATGTGCCAGTTGGCCCCCTGGGGCCCAGCAAAGCCCAGAGCCTGGGGCTGTCACCCCAATCACCCACCCATAGGCACAGCCCAGTATGCAGCCTGTAGAGGGGAAGGTTGGTCATGAGGCCAGCCCTGCAGAGGCAGCCTTAGGCTATCTGGGGCCCTAGGCAAAGGTCCATTGCGAGGCCCCCTACAGGCTCCCTGCCAGGGGCCCTGAAACCCTGCCGCAGCCCCAGCTCCCCACCCGGAACCCCAGCCCTTCCCACAGCCCCAGCTCCACATGGCTGCCCCCGCAGCCCCAGCACCCCGCCAGGGGCTCCGAACCACAAACCCCCTGCCAGCCCCAGCTCCCCACAGCCAGCCCCCCTTCGGCTCTGGCATCCTAGCAGGGGCCCCAAAACTGCCCCACCACCAGCCCTGTCCCCAGCTCCCCACCACATATCCTGCAAGGTGGGAGGTAGACATGGCTTTTGGGGTAGGCGAAGGGGCCCCTTACAGCTTAGGGGCCCTAGGCGGGCATCTGCTTCGCCTACCCCAAAAGCTGCCTTTGCAGCCCCTGCCTTGGATCTCAGGAGAGTAAGGTTCGATTCTTGGTTCTGAGACTGACGAGCTGCATGTCCTGGCACCACTCATTTTCGAAAGGCCTCAGGACTGGCTTAGGAAGCACTCAGCACCATGATAGGAGCATACTTCAGGAGTGCTCAGCCACTCCATTTGCGACACTTGGGACTAGATTTTCAAACATGCTTTTTCAAAAAACAGGGCATTAGTTTTGGTGCCTAACTGAGAGTGGAGCTCTCTGGGATATTATGTCTCAATTGGGCGGGCTGAACTCTGGCTTTTAACCTCTGCGACCCCACTGCAAATAGGGCTAACGATACTTCTTGCTCACCACCCTTTCCCCAGCTTTCCTGTTTAGCTCATAAGATTTTTGTGTGTATACAGTACTAAGCACAACAGAGCCCATCCTCACGGGGACTACATGCAATAAATAACTATGTTAAGGCAGAGGAGGAAACTATTATAATCAGTTGGTGATCAAATCAGACTACAGCTTTGCTACTGGAGCTTGAGCGGCAACAATTGAGGATGGTTTTCCTACTAAATAGCCTCTCTGAGCTAGATAGCCCATAGGCTTTTCAAATATTTAGCTGGGAAAGCGCTTTGTAAATGGCCAGTGTGTGTTTCACGTAGTTTCCATTGCTGATCACTCAGGATCAGACATCCCTAAAGCAGACAGATGACACCGATTGCCAGTATAAACACACAGAGGAGCAGACCTCACAGTGTTCTCGCCTTTCACACCCAAAGCGCTTTGCAGAGCAATAAGTGATCCACTCATTGTGCAGTGACTTCCTACTCAGCTTTAGCTCACAGAATGGCCGGATCACTGCCACCAACCTTAATGCCAATGGGAATCTTGGCTGGGACCCCAGGGTTCACCTTGATTCTTTTCAGCAAGTGTCCGAGGAGATAATGGAAGCCCCAGTCTACTGACACGTTAAGAAATACCCTGACCTCAACAAAGGGCTAGGGACTGGAGTGCAAGGAGCAAGGCTGCAGTGGTCAAGGGACAGAATTAGATTGTTATTATTTGCACAATAGTGGTGCTTACAGGACCCAGAGATCAGGGCCCCATTCGCTAGGCACTGTACAGACTGTTCTGTGCTGGGGGAAGAGTCATTGAAGCTGCTGGCTGTAACCACTGCCCTTCATTTAAGATGGCTGTGACTGTGAGAAACCATTGAGTTCCTTTGTGGAACCAGAAATCTGATACAATAGCTGCCTCCATCCAAAAGACAGGCACTTGTGGGGCAGAGAGGCTTGGTTGCATATAATCAGTGTGTGTATTTGTGTGAGAGAGAGAGAAGCAAGAGAAACACCAAGAAAACAGGCCCTGGAAAGGAGCAGTGGCACCAGTCACAGCCCACACAAACTCTGAGAATGTGGTCCTAAGAAAGGTCTAGGAAGAGAGCTTTTGGGCAGAGTGCTGAGTGAAGGAGCTTGGAGCAATGAACAAAGAAACTACCTCCTGCTGTTTGATTCCTGCTGTGTTCAGGGACATGGACTTTATCCATTCTTTATCATTAGACGGGGTGGCATCAAGGCTATGTCTACGCTGGCAAGTTAGTTCAAATTAAGGAGGCTTAATTCGAACTAACTAAAGCCATGGCTACACTAGGCTTTAATTAGTTAGAATTAAGGGCTTCCTTAATTCGAACTAATAAGTTTGAATAGGGTATTCGAACTAAGGGGTTAATTTGAACTAACTAGTTCAAATTAACCAATGTGGCCATGTTAATTTGAACTAATTTCTTTGTTTGAATTAACCAGCCATTGAAATGAATGGGGATCACTAATTCGAACTAAGCAAGTGCTTGCTTAGCTCGAACTAACATTCCAGTGTGATCATGCTAGTTCGAATTAAGCTAATTCGAACTAACTGAAATTAGTTGGAATTAGTTAGTTCGAACTAACTAATTTGAACTAATTTTAGCAAGTGTAGACATAGCCAAAGATACCTGGCCCCATCACCAAGTTCTCCTCCTAACCAGTAACAACCTGCAGGGTCCTAAACTTGGCTACCTGCTCAGGTCAGACAGACAAACAATCCTCAGAGTAAGAGACCATCCCCGCCCCCAAAGAGCTTATAGTCTAAACAGACAAAGGAAGTATTATTACCCCCATTTTACAGATGGAGAACTGAGTCACTGAGAGATTAACAATTTGCCCAAGATCGCACAGGGAGCCTAAGGCAGAGCTAGGAATTGGCCCTAGGTTTTCTGAATCCCAACGCTGTACCTTAATCACACAACCATTCTCTCACAGATCCTAATAGGTTTTTCTGCATCTGACAGTCTCTGATCTTTGCCCACTACCAAAGTCAGACAAGAGGGTCTGCAGTCCCTCTCCCCTCAAGAAGAGGACCTCAGACAGGGCTGTAACCTTGAGTAATGCCCCCCAGTGCTGTGGTTGAGTCCACACCCTCGGAGGCTTATTTGAACCCAGAACTCTCCAACTCCAAAGCCAAGAATGCCATCAGCTGAGTACCACTCAGCCCTTTCTGCAGTACTGGTCCGCTCCATGCATCACTCAGACACTGTAATAGGCCCAGCAAAGGTAGGGATGGATATTATGCAGGTGAAGTGACATGAAGTCAGAAAAGCCTCATCCCCTGTGCCTGTGCGCTATGATTGGACATTTGCTCTTTTGTACTCACTTTCTATTGTCTTTCTGCTTGCACAATAAGAAATGCTGTTAGATGGATTGGAATAAACACTGCCAAGCCAGCTGTAACATGGCACGTACTGTAATTAGGAACAAGCAAAGCTATGATTGTCAAATAAGGCTGATGCTAAAATATGGAAAATTCCACTCAGTAAGAGCCAGTGAGGCAGCAGGCGAGCAGACAGAGGAATCACTGGGTGAAATTCTCTGGCCTGTGCTCTGAAGGAAGTCAGACCAGATGGTCTTTTAAATTTATGAACCTATGTTTATACTGTTTGAAAAGTAATATGATGGTTTGAAGAACCTATCATCCTGGAAGCAATAAAACTTCAGCCCTTCACGAAAACCTAAGTTGTTACCGCCAACAGTGGGTTTTAAAATATTTTTCCTAAATTCCAGCTTAAAAGTCAAAGTGGTTTGTGAAGCTCACAGTAATGGTGATGCCATGGGCCAAATCCATTTGTGGCTATGCTGATTGACACCCACTGAGGATCTGGTCTTATCAAATTAATATAGTGAGACGCTGACAATGCAATTTTGCGCTCTTCTTAAGCCATCACCCTCCTCTTTTCTCCATGAAGAAGGAAGCTATGATGCACACACAATACCACACATCTACATACACCAATGCCTACACTTCATACACATATGCACGCAGGCAAAGATATGCACACTTTCTACCTAGGAACTGGCATGGTGCAGAATCCCAATCGTTGCATAGCAGTTCTCACACAGTCCTCATTAAGGCCTGTCTGAGATCCACCCCGCAAGCCTGAATCCCCGGAGAGTTTCTCTCCCAAAGAAAAACGACTCATTTCTCTCACTCCATTTGAAGTTAGTCGGGTCTGGAACGCAGCACTCAGGTTGTTGATATTACATGCTGGTTGTGTGGCAAGACTGTGTCTGCTTGCCCTAGCAATGGCCAAGGCTTTGACGGGCTGAAGGCTTCAGGACTGTCTGCAGCCTGCCATTTAGCTCATTCCAAACTTTCGTGTTTGGCAGGATTCCAGAGGGCTGCCGCAGGCGCAAAGCACCAACAATTCTGTTTGTTTAAATTGAGCTGCTTTGTGTGTAGAGATTGACAGGGAAAACAGCAGAATCCAGACACAAATTCCATTACTGCTTTTTTTAATAAAAAGGACCCCATGGGTTTTGCTATTTATTTTAAACATTTGTATCTGTGCCGTTAGCATTAGATACAAGGAGGCGAGCTACAGCAAACATGACTAGAGACTGGCAGTTCCTATCTGAGACAAGTTTCTCTACACAGCAAAGAAAAACCCTTGGCTGGCCCATGGCAGCTGTCTGACATGGGTTCACAGGAGCTCGGGCTGTGTGGCTGTTTCATTGCTGTGCAAACTTCCAGGCTTGAGCTCACAGGGTCCTGGACTCCAGACATCTAGACAGCAACGAAATAGCCCCATGAGCCTGTGTCAGCTGACATAGGTCAGCCATGGGTGTTTATTTGCTGCGTGGATATACCTGATTTCAGTGGGTGTACATGTGAGTGCAGGAGCAGACAAGCAGGGAAAACAGTGCAGGATCAGAAAGAACACAGACTAGGATAAACCAAGAGTTTACACCAACCAATTTAATTCTGATTAACTCAGTCAGTGCAAATCTCACCTTGCCCTGGCCTGAATTCCAGAACAGCTACACTGATTGCTAAATCCCTGAGTATAGAACAGATCTTCATAAAACTCCTGTTGTTTTAGACAAGAGGACGTGACTCCCAGTGCAAGGCATCCTGTAGCTGTGGTACTGAGCACTGTGCTTTTAAGGACAGTCACAGAGCTTCCCAGACAGAGTCTGGACTCCTTGCCTGCTGGTCTCATTAGGTACAGCCTGTTGGTACAGGACAGAAAATAAAGCAGATCTCTTGCAAGCACTTTGGGCACTGAGCAATCACTGAACCAAGCTCCTGAACAGTCCTCTCCTGGTGGTATCTCTGCCATCCACCCCACCCCACCGCTGAAAGACAATCAATTGGGTCACTAGCCTAGACCAGCCTAGACTTCTAACATTGCTGGTTTTCAATAACAAACATGAAGAGGAAGATCTATCAACCCACCACCCATGGTGCAGTTGCGGATTGGGATGGTCTATCAGTCCCAAAAAGTGATCTTTGTTGCAAGGGTCTGCAGGAAAGCAGCCCCAAATATTCTCTATGCTGCAGTCCCCAAAGCAATGAGTTGAGCAAAGAAGGAAGTTTGTGTGTGGTTTCCTAGCTTCTACTGCATTTAATTAGACTCTTTGGTTCAATTGAACCTATTTGGGGGCAGTTGCTGAAACTTTCCATTTACATAATTGCTTTTTGCTATTTAATTTATGAGCCCTAATTTAACTAATGCAATGAAGGAGATAAAAATCAGGCCAGAAACATTTCCCAGTTATTTTCATTTCCAATGCATTCTCTGCAAGGGCGAGAGGCCACCGCAAGGTGTCCTCCATTAAAACACACACATCTTAATTTCTCCCAGCTTCACTTCGAACCCACCTGGTCACCCCCAGTGAAATCTGAACTGTACCGAGGACTCCAGCCACATAAGAACATAAGAACATAAGAAAGGCCGTACTGGGTCAGACCAGAGGTCCATCTAGCCCAGTATCTGTCTACCGACAGTGGCCAGTGCCCAGGTGCCCCAGAGGGAGTGAACCTAACAGGCAATGATCAAGTGATCACTCTCCTGCCATCCGTCTCCATCCTCTGATAAACAGAGGCTAGGGACACCATTCTTAACCCCTTTCTGGCTAATAGCCATTTATGGACTTAGCCACCATGAACTTATCCAGTTCCCTTTTAAATATTGTTATAGTCCCAGCCTTCACAACCTCCTCAGGTAAGGAGTTCCACAACTTGACTGTGCGTTGTGTGAAGAAGAACTTCCTTTTATTTGTTTTGAACCTGCTACCTATCAGTTTCATTTGGTGACCCCTGGTTCTTGTATTATGGGAGTATTTAAACAACTTTTCCTTGTCCACTTTTTCCACATCAGTCATAATTTTATATACTTCTATCATGTCCCCCCTCAGTCTCCTCTTTTCCAAGCTGAAGAGGCCCAGCCTTTTCAATCGTTCCTCATACGAGGCACTCTCCAAACCCCTCATCATTTTAGTTGCCCTTTTCTGAACCTTTTCTAGTGCTAGAATATCTTTTTTGAGATGAGGAGACCACATCTGTACACAGTATTCGAGATGTGGGCGTACCATGGATTTATATAAGGGCAATAATACATTTGCAGTCTTATTTTCTATCCCCTTTTTAATGATCCCACGAGATCATAATGCAGGTCTGGAGCCATACCAGGTCCCCAGCGTAAGTACTGTGCAAATGGATGTCTCATTAGAGATGGAACTAGCGTTAGCAGCTTGCCTGCAAAATTCCCCGCAGGTGGGTTAGGTGCAACTGGGGCGGTGCAGGGAGCTGATTGATGGTGTGTCACAGGCAAAGGGCAAGGTGAGAATGAAGATGGTTAGGGGAGGAGCTCAAAGACAGAAGCCAGGAGAAGGAGGTTATGCCTTGGATGAAAGGGGAAAATGAGGCCTTGCTCAAGGCTGTTGTGGGCAGTGAAAGCAGACAGCACTGGGCTCATTGGCACAGTGAGGGGTGCTGACTCAGTGGGAAAGGCCTTCACCTCTCTCCCTCCCCTGCAGTGGGATGCAGGTTTCCCACACCCCCTGCAGCTTTCAAACCGCTCCTGCACCTCAGCATCAGTGGTTTCCTCACATTTGTGAGATTTTTTTTTTTTAAAGGAATCAGTGTGGGGCTCTGTTGATTTCTTTTCCAGGTCTTTGCACATTTCCCAGCTTTTCTCCACAGCCACAAGGGCTGGAAGCGTCCTTTCCTTTTTCAAATGAAAGCTGAGATTCTCAGGCCATCACCTGACTCCAGGAGCTGGGACTTTAAGAACAAACACCAAACATCACTAGGCTTGTGATGAAATTGTTAGAGTTGGTGACACTGAGCATGGTGACCTTCCCCGCATGCACACATGCTTATGGCACTCTCCCTGTGAGTCTAAGTTTCTATATCATGGTGAATGCCTGATGTGTTTCTGGATCCCTGGCTCCTCTCTCTTCAGAACTAGCCTCCTGAAAGCTCTTGATCTTGCAAAGAGCAATTCAGAATTTTTAAAAATTGCTCTTCTAAATCAGGACATCTCACTCAGGAAGCTAATCTCTACTCTCCGAAGGGAAATGAGAACCTCTCTCTCTCCGAATAGGCTCTGATGAATCTCACACAATGCCTGGTAATAGCACATGCTTTAAATCTGTCACTTCAAAAAAAGCACCTAACTGGCTTTTAATGAGATCCGCCTTCCTCCAGCATCTAGCTCTGCAAATATATCCATAGAGGGAGTGCAGCCTGTCCTGGTGAGCAACAATGTTGGTGAAAAGCAAATAAAAAGATGAAATGGTGGCTACCCAGCCTGGGAAGAGCATGATCAATGCTGCCCCAGTTACAAGTGCTTCAAACTAATGCCCTATTCCAGCATGCAAACTTATTCCTCATGCAATCAACCAGGGTAAATGCAGAAGGACAATGAATCCTGAAAAGCCAGTATAATCTGCAAAATTATTTCCTACCTGACTGACAGTCATGTATATTTCCCAGTCAGGTATCCAGGGACTGTACATCCCTCTGTTTGCAGACAGTCTGGCTTTGATGTCAGCATGTAGATTCATTCAGCAATAACCCTACAGGACTGTGACGTGATCTGACATTGCTAAAACACTTGTCCCTTGAGTAAATTATCGAATCCCATGGCATAGGATCATTTTGAAACCAACTCTGGGTTGGCATAAATTGTCAATAGAATTCTTTTGGGATTAAGGTACGGGCTAGGAGTCAGGAGATCTGCATACAATTCTTGGTGGTGCCACAGACTCCATGTGTAATCCTGGGCGAGTCATTTAATCTCCCTTGCATCAGGTACCCTGCATGTAAAATAAGACTGATGCTTCCCTGCCTCTGAGGAGTGTTATAAGGATGAGCTCATGAATGTATGAGGTGTTCAGATGCCGTAGATGTGGGGATTATGGAATGCCTGCCAATCAAGATAATTATGGGCCAGCAACATTGCAGTAGCTTCATAGGGAGGCGTGAGGAATAATTTATCCAGTTTACATGTCAGAGGGCAGTTCAGCGAGACATCATGTAGTCTGAGTTTGGCCAGGAAAGTAGGGTAATAATGCCCCAATTCTTTCAAGAAATGCTGGCCAATCTTTGGTGACCACAAGGGTCTGGGTCTGGGCCTGGTCCTGGGTCTTATGTTTCATCAGAAAGCTACAACAGGTGATTTGACCTCACCTTCCTCTATATGCTTTTCCCCAGCCTCTGAATCTTAACAATGACTGTGATTTGCTGTTACAGCCTGGCCTAATCCTGTGTCATACACTTCCCTGCATTTAATTTCATCCCATTCTGTAAATTTCCCATCTTCAAAGTGTCTGACGAAGTGGGATCTTCTCCCACGAAAGCTCATGCAACAAATAAATTTGTTGGTCTTTATAATTGCCACAGGGCTCCTTGTTTGTTTGGCTGATCTAGACTAACATGGCTAACCCTTTGGAACTTCCACATTGATACATACTGTGGCAATGGCTAATGTGGATTTCTAGGTCCTGGCAGACACAGAATAAAAAGATCCAGGGGGCTGGGATGGCAAGGCAAAATCCACATGGTGTCTGCAGCTGTAAAGGGGGAGTGGGATGTCTGGCTTTGTCTCCTTTTGCTGAACTGTGGTGAATGGAAAGAGAGGAGCTGCCTGGTTACTGAGCACAGTGGATAAACCCCAGGTTGAGTTTTGAGGAGATTGCAGTGAAAAGGCAGGTGAGAAGGCCTGGGCTCTGAACTTTGCTTTTCCTGGCTATTTCAGCAACAGAGACCAAGATGCTGCTTGAGTTCATCAAATATCAGCAGTCACAGATGGCCTGTGCGGTTTTGCTGGCAGAATCAGGGACTGTCAGCAATTGCTGCCATTAGCAGCCGTCTTTGTCTCTGCAATGTTTTAGTCGCTGAACAGACAGCATGATGAAGGCACTTGGGTATTAAACAGGAGCCAGGCTGGCCTCTCACGTATGTACTCACTCAATGGAACTAGCCCTTGGGTACGCAGTTGTGAGAATGCCAGGCACACTGACAAGAGAAGTGAGATTTTTCAGGGACTCTGAGTGGAATTCTCAATTCAAGCAGCTGTGTGCGACTTCATTAACTCTGGCAGAGTGGTATTACTTACTCCAGCACTGAATGCCATTCACTGGTTCTGAGGCATCTTGGGAGCCCCCTGTGCCCAAACAAAACATCAGCACCAAGCTGCTGTTTAGCAACATGCACACACACAGCTACAAAATAAGAATTCCCTGTAGAATTTCCCCTTAAATGTGGGGTATGTTTTCTTAAGTGACAAATCAATGCTAATGACTTACACATGTGTCCACACAGGACCTCAAAGTGATTTGCAGACTGTAAATACAAAGTCCACTTGGCCCACCAATTTGCAGCCAACTCTGGAGTGTTTAAGAGCTATTTAACGGCACTCAGCAATGCCATGCAGGATTGTCTGATAGGAAGGGAAGAAGACTTCTATATTGATGGGAGAATGTTGGCAGAGGGAATGGAATTGGCCAAGTTGCAGTGAAGCCCCTACACCACATTCAGCATCCCCTCTCTTGTGAAATTAGGATGAACCATAGATGCAGCCAGCAGTTCATCCTGCTCTATTACATCCACCTCCTGTGGGGGAAAATTCACTATCTCTGCCATCCTGCACTGCCAGAACAGAGTAAACACCCTTGACACTGCCATTCCATTTAACTGTGACCAGAGGGAACCTTGATTCTCTTTCACATCAGTATCATCGTGTGCATCCTCAGTATGGGAATGCCTGTGAGAGAGAGATCCACTGAAATTCTCTGACTGCATCAGAGATTAAACTGATTGAAAATAATTTGATCCCAGTTTAACATGGCAGCTCTTATTAGAAAGGGAAAGGGAAAAGGGCAGGTAATTTAAACTGTTTAAAAGAGAGCATTGAGGCTTCATCCTCCCCTGTGCAAAGGGAAGGCTGTCATCAGACTGAGTTCTGATGGAGGGAGCATGGGAGTCTCTGGAGCCAGGGCTGTCCGACTGTGAAATTACTCAGATCTGCCTGTTTCATACAGCAGTTCCTGGGAGTCAGCTCTGTACTCAGGGGAGATCCGAGTCCAGTGCTAGACTAAAGGCATTTTGTAATGCAGAATAACGAGAGCACCAACTGGGACCCAATCTCATCATACTGATGTTGGAACATCATTTGTTCTGCCTTTCAGCCAGACTTCTGCTAGTGAGAGTCAGGACTCCTCCAGGGGCAGCCAGTCCACATAATGCATTAAGTGGCTACAGCTTTACACTGTGAGATTTGTCTTTGGTTTCACATTTAAAGACCAAACAAATCAATCATCCATTTCTCCTAAATGGAGCTTGAAGGAGACAGGCCTGTTGGCCATTCGTCAGGCCACTGGGAGTGAAGACTGCTTTGCTTTGACCTCTCTCATACCCACTGGCTTCTCATTCACAATTAACTTCTAGGACTTGGTTGTACAGGGACCCCCCTTTTGCAATCCCACAGCAGTCCCTAGAGAAGGGGCAGCATCTCACATTTACACATCTAGATTCCAGCATGTCAGAGTCCCAGAGTGGGTTGCAGGTGTGATTCCCATATCATTGAACAGCAAACATTCCCTAAGCATCTGATCAGTCATTTGATAACTCAGTCAGAGGAGGGGGGAGGGACGTCTGGTCTGCAGCAGGCCTATTAACGCAGTGGGTGGAACAAAGCGCAAAGCATGGCACTGGCTCCAGATATGACTGGGACCGTGTCCAGGCTAGCAGCTGAATATCATCTGAGACGTTCTCATGTCTTTCCCCTTAATAAAATCTGGTAATGATGAAGCAGGTTGTGAGGATGTGGATAGGATTTGGGGGGCAATCTTCTTTTCTATTTGATGCCTTTTATTTCTATTTCAGAAACGTCTAGTGGCCTGATTGAGAATGAAGCCACATTCACTAGCACTGTGCAAACCTAAGGAGTGACAAGGCCACTTCCCCAAAGAACTGACCATCTAAACAGACAGAACAAACCAAGGAAGTGTGGTTATCCCCATGATAGAGATGGGAACCTGAGACATGGAGCACATGTCTTCACTGCAGAGTTAGCCCAGAGTGTTGACACACAGTCTAGCCTACGTTTAACCAGTCTCATTGCAAAGTCCTGTCTCCTTACTGGTGCTGCATTCCCCCATGTGTGTTGCTAGAACTTCTGGGGACACATCCCATGATTCTTTGTGCAGCAGTTTACTGAGGCAATCTATGATTCTTTTCCAGTGACTTAGAGGAGAACATGTTTGTCCTTCTGGGGACTGAAGGAATTGTGGGAAGGCATTGGAGGACTATCAGTTGTTGAGTGATTTAGCCTGTGTCCTCACTACAAAATGGATGGGTTACGAGTCTGAGTGAAAGTGGACCCTGTGATCTAACCCACATCCCCATCTGGGCCAGCTAGCCCAGGCTGAAAGCAGCACTAAACTCAGGTATGAGGGTTTTACGTGTGGATGGGCGAAGGTTAGGGCCAACACCCAAGTATCACCCTGGGCTAACTCTCCATTGAAGGCATACCCAGAGAGACTAAGGGCATTCAGTGAATTTAGCTCTTCTGAAAATCTGGCCCCAGTCGTGGGCTGAGCTCTTTTTAAAGTCTAGCCTTAAGCAACTTGTATGAGGAAAAACTTTCTCACTAGGAGGATGGTGAAGCATTGGAATGGGTTACCTAGGGAGGTGGTGGACTCTCCATCTTTGGAAACATTTAAGACCCGGTTAGCAAAACTCTGGCTGGGGTGATTTAGTGGGAGTGGTCCTGCTTTTAGCAGGGGGTTGGACTAGATGACCTCATGAGGTCCCTTCCAACCCTAAGATTCTAACTTGCTCAAGATCATACAAGAATGGAACTCAGATCTCCCGAGTACCAATCCCATGCCTGACCCACAAAGGCATCCTTCCTTCTACACTCCTGCTGAATGATTTATTTTTAAAATGTGTATTATTGCTGAAGACAAAACAAAAATAAATTCCAAAGCTAACTTTACACACCTGTGATCAAAATATTTATTAGCCTGCCTGATTGAGAAGGTGAGAGGTGCTTTCATGTTAAAATAATATGTCAATGAAAAGAGAGAGTTTACACTGAGTTTGGCAGAATTACAGTACACTTTGTTAGTCAGAGCAGCTGAAAAATTGTTCCCCTTGCTGCTAAGTCCTTCATAAGCTGATAGGAAAGAAATCTGTGCCAATGAGAAATGCAAAAGCTTGTGTACTTGGGACCAAATAGAAAACTTGAATTAAATGGTCCTTTGCCAATATTCTTTCTCCATGGGTCTCTCTCACTCACACACAGCAACTTCAAACACAGCTGGGGAGACAAGCAGGTCTGCACACTTTGGTGGGTGCAGATGTTACGAAGAACATATTCATTATTGGCGTATGTTGACATTTGTCATTGATTATTGGTGCAGCCTCAGGGCTCTGCAGAGTGCTTTCCAGCTGGTAAAATGTACATAACCAAAACAAACAAAATATAGCATGAAATGAAGTCCTGCCATGATGAGTTTATACTGTGCTCACAACAGACCAGAACAAGAGTGCATATGTGTTGCTGCTACGCTGCATGGAACAGATGAATTTTCAATCTCTTTAAGAGTTTGAGAGGGGTATCTAAGCTGTGTGGTGCTTCATGGGAGACACATGACTACTGTGCATCATGGGAGATGTAGTCTGCCAGGGAACCTGACTCATAAGGAGGAATCAGGCACTCTGGCACCATAGATAGATATAGTTTATTGTTTAACTGGCTCGAAATGAAACACTGTTTTTCAGTTCAACAAACTTAAGTGAGGTATTTTGATTTGGGAAATGCTGCACTGAGTGGGAGTAAGGCGATGTGCATTCTACTGCTGATCCTGCCACTGGATGGCCTCAGGCAAGTCATCGCCTCACTTTGTGCCTCAGTTTCCCCTCCCTATTTTAGTCTTTCTTGTCTTTTTAGATTGTAAACTTTTTGAGGTAGGGAATCCCTCATACTTTGTGTATACAGCATCCAGCACAATAGACCCTAAACTCATCTGGGGCCTATCGGTGCTTCTCTAATGCAGATAAATAATTTCTTGATGGATAAGTTATTTAAGAGGACATGGTTTATATGGCTCATTCTTGACCTTACACTAATTATTCCAGAAGTTTCAACTCTCTGAATGTGCTAATGGCCTGAAAACAAGTTCTGGAGCAGCTTCTTTAGTGCACAAGGTGACACGGCATAAGGGCACTTAGCTCTAGTTCCAGACTTTAGCGTTCCACTTGACGATGTGTTTGTGCTAGGACAGGCCTCAATAAATCAATGTTTCTGGTTGCCATAGTGACCAGTTTTAGTAGACTGTTGCCTACCTCCACTGCAGAAATGTAATGTATGAACACCCTCTGGTGACCAAAAGTAAAATTGCTGGTGCCTAGCTGTGAGCCAATTTTGTCCACCCCTGTGCTAGAAGCTGCAGTTTGGGGCATCTGGGCTCGAAATTTCAGCCTAATAAAAAGTGTGAAAAGCACTTCACACTGCCTCCCATCTGGTGCAGCTGTCTTTGAGAAGATTAGAATAAGCCAAGAAGGAAGTTTCCTCAGCTGCTGCCCACCTGCCCTGAAAGGTACCAAATGAACCATGGAGACCAATGAAGCATGTTTCGATGGCCCTGTGCTTTGACCTTCCCATTGTCCTAACAAGCTGAAGTGAACCAGTTTCAATTATACCACCTGAGAGAGGGGAGCAGTGCCAGGCCTTTTGAACTAGGAAATGTCCAGGGATCTGATCCATAAGTCATCTGCCCTCAGTCACTGTAGACCAGCTGATAATTAACAATAATGATTAACACATAAATGGGGTTTGCCTCTTCAAAGCATCGTACAAGCATTAACCAACGAAAGCTGGCAAAGCTTTCAGCTACTTCAAACATCTTTACCGAGTCCATTCCTCCAGGACACAGCTTCTGCAGTGAGACCTTTGTCTGAATGCAGCCCTCATCCTGCATGTGGGTGCATGTACTAAAATTTAGAATTACCATTTTCTCACTTTGGATGGTGGAGCAGAAAAGAGACAAAAAAAATGAATAGGTCCCAGTGTGGTGCCAGTGAAAAGGTTCAGTGCAGCTGGTATGAAAAGCTGCATTGGCTTTGGATGTTTCCTGCCAGCTTCTCTGTAGTTCTGCATTTGCTGCCTAACTGTTAAGGCTCTTTTGTACTCAAATCAGTGCCTTCCTGATGTGCTTATCTGAAGAACCACTTCAAAACAGCTCCCCTTGATGTTGTTCCAAGGAACAGGAGCTAATCCAGCCTTCTTACTAGCAGCTTGAGCTGGTTTACCCTCTCTGTAGCTTTGTCTGTTTTTTCCTCACATCTCCAGGTGTCAACAAGGATTGATTCTAGGGTGACCAGATGTCCCAGTTTATAGTGACAATCCCTAGCCATTGCTTTTTCTTATATAGGTGCCTATTATCTCCCACACCAACCCAATTTTTCACACTTGCTATATGGTCACCCTACTTGACCCAGCCAAAGAAAAATTACTTTCAAGGTGTGGCATCTTTCCTTGGGCACAATGGTTTCTTGCCTGAGCCATCTTCCTCATCCCTGTCCATGCACAGCCTGATGAGCCTTCCTCCTCATCCTCCTCCATACTCACCATGACTGGAGATAACCAGGGCTTCTTCCCTTCCCCATGGTCTTTTGTCTCATACCACCTGTTCTTGGCCTTACTCCATTTTGGTGACAATTGGCTGGCTTGAGGCTATTGTTTGTGAGGAGACAGTGGAGGAAGCTGGAGTCTGCAATGCTGATAGAAGCCTCACATGGTTAAAACACAACCCCCAAAGGGAAATGACCATGTCTGGCAGAAAGCCCAGGCGGAGGAAATGCCAGGAGGTTCTGCGCAATGACACCAGTCAGTGTAGTTCGGGGCTGGGTGAAATATGTGCATCCCCACTGGGCTGTATCACCTAAGCAGCTTTTCCCGTGCTTGTAGGACAGCTCAGCCACAGGTGCCCAAACTGGGAGGGAGAGAGGACACTACTAGTTACATCCAAGGGCTGAGACCAGACCAGGACCCCTTGCCAAGATGCTGCGTGGGGAACCCGAGCTGTCTAGCATTTGGATAGGAGGATGAGGCGTGGGAATAATTTCTGCGCTGTCGGGTACTGAATGGGCAATTAACAATCCTACTGACTTGGGGCCTGTGACCATGGGTGGGGAACTACATGGTTAGAAGCATAGGCACCGCCAGACTGAAGCAGAGCTAAGGTCCATCTAGCCCAGTGTCCTCTCCAGTGGTTAAAGTATAATTTGACAGGCCCTGGAACCATCTAATCTCTGGGCCCCCTTCCCGTATTGTCTGGGCCCCCTTCATGCATGTGCAGGCCCCAGCCCAGGTAGGCATTTCAACCACTTCTCAGTACCACATGCATCGGTTATCGCTCCATAAAAATATTTATAATTTTATATGGCGTTTATGTCTATGGCAATTATTGTCACAAACTAGCAAACACTGCATAATACAATAAGTATTGTGATTAACAACAGTGGGGCGTAGGACCTGCCAGCAGCCAGGGCAGGGTGGAACATGCGTTCCGCTGGATTTTTCTATTTTTAGGGACCCCGGAGCTCTGGCCTCTCAAATTTGTGGACCCCGGAACTGCATTCCCCCTTACTTTAACCCCTGGTCCTGTCCCTGACTGCAGCCAGCCCTAGTTTGTGTCAGAGGAAGTTGTAAGAAACCTGAGGCAGGCTAATCAGTGCCCCACCCTATATGTCCTGCTTTGCTCTCGACTAGTTTGGCTTAAAGCTGCCTATCAAAGTGTCCTGGAAACACCCACTGATAGCTTGAGGAACAGAGTCCCCAGGGAAGGGATGAAGCGCCATTAATGAGGATGTTGAAAACTGAACAGTTCAAAACACTAAAAATAAATACTAGGAAATAACCCTGCCTACAGGAGAAGGAACGGCAGGGAAAGGAAGTGCGTGGACTGGACGGTCTAGTACATATTTGGCTCCTATATGACTCATATATGACTGTGAGTTCAATCCTCTCCATACCAGAAATAACTGGGGCCAGTCTGGTTTTTTTCAGGTGACTTCTTGGCTGCAAGAGTTGCAGCATCAGCAAAGAGTTGACAAGTTCTGGGTCAAATAGGCTCCCCCTGGCTGAACCCACTGCCCTTAGTGCTTTGGCATTGGCTACTCCGAGTTCCCAGCTTCATAGGCCTTGTACACACTACAAAGTTATTGCGCGATAAAGCCCTTTAATGCGCAATAACAAACAGAGCGTACACACACAACTTACAGTTATTCCGCGTTAAGTCCCTTCTTTTTGCGCAAAATGTAAACCACCTAAACGAGCGTGGTTGCTGCTAACGCGGAATAGTTGTTGCGCGATGGCCAGTGTGTGTACGCTTATCGCGCAATGTGAATATAACGGAAATGGCCCACAATTCAAATTCCATCCCTTCTGCACTTCCGCCTGTACTCTATCGTCGTGACGTCATTTTTCCCGACCTCCTCTTCTGTCCCGCGAATTTTTGAATTCACCACTCTCCCTTCTGCCTCGCTGTTCGGTGCTGCTGCCTCTGTGTGCTTCGCTCGCAATGTCGTCGCGCCGCAGCAAACGAGCTCCAGCCTGGACAGCAGCAGAGGTGATGGACTTGATCGGCATCTGGGGAGAGTCCGCCGTGCAGTCACAGTTACGTGGCAGCCGGAGGAATTTTGACATTTTCGGTCAAATATCCAAAGCCATGACCGAAAAGGGGTACGAGCGAGACACCCTGCAGTGCCGGGCAAAGGTGAAGGAGCTGCGGATAACATTTCACAGAGCCAGAGAGGCTAACCGGCGCTCTGGCTCCGCGCCAGCAACGTGCAAGTACTATAAGGAGCTGGAGGCGATCCTGGGCGGCGATCCCACAACCACCCCGAACTGCACGGTAGACACCTCGGAGACTGCACCCCAGACAGAGAAGGAAGCAGAAGGCGACGAGGCAATTGTGGACGAGGAATCAGAAGAAGAAGACTACGAGGACGGAGAGAACGGAGCCACTGACCCTGGGAGCCAGGAGTTATTTTCCACCCAGCCAGAAACAAGCTCCACTGATTCCTTCTCCACGCCTACCCAGGAATCATCAGAAGGCAGCTCTGGTAAGTCCCGTTCGCAATGTCCTCTATTCTAGGTGCTACAGCTCAGCGTAGACATGGTTTTTTTGCAAGGGGTTTTTGTTTTCGGTGTCCTCAGTTCTGTTCCTTACAGAACTGTAAAGGTGTTACTAGCATTACTTAAAAACGTCATCGATGTATGCCTCGATTTCCAAGTAGTCGTTCCCTTTCAACTCACTGAACGCGTCATCCAAATATTTCCAGAGTCTTCTCTTCAAATTACATGGTAGAGCATTCCTTTGCACTCCACCATTCAGGGACACTCTTCCTTTCAGACTCGCAAGCACTCCTGCGGGCAACATTGCTGCGCACAGTCCTGCAGCGTAAGGTCCCGGCTTGAAGTCGGCAACATGAAGGAGATGCATTCTCGCTTGCAGAGGCACTCTAAGCAGTGTGAGATCTGCCTCTATTTCAGCCATCTCGGGCACGGGATCAGAACTTGGTGTGGCAATAGTCAACTCTCCGTTGTACTTGCTCTGCAACCCGTACCAAGCTTTGTGAAATCTGTTACCGCCCCCCCATAGGTCCCCTCTTGTGTATTGAAGGAATGTGTGGGGAGAACAACATCATTTGCTCCTGACCGTGGCGAGAACAATAGCGGCATTCTACATTTTTCATATCTGAACAGGAATGACCTTCGGTGGACAGTCTACAGCTGCAGCTGAGCGTCTGAGGAGGATAAGGCGGAGGCCTCGCAGGAGCAAGGAAGACGTCTTCCAGGAGCTCATGCAGTTCCATGAGGCTTCTGCGAGGGAGACAAGGCAATGGAGGAGGCAGTGCAGGCAGGACAGGAGACAGAGCAGTGCGAGGAGAGAGCAGCAGAAGGATGCCCTGATAGGCATCATGCAGGAGCAGACCAACCTCCTCAAGACCATGGTCGGTCTGCTACAGGCTCGCACCCCCCATCATCAGCCTCATATGCCTTTCAGTGCATCCACGCCACATTCCCCCCCCAGACAGTTTTTAGACCACCATGGACATCCATGGTGTAACCCTAACAGAACCCCTCCCCCAACATATGTAGTTGAGTCCCGCACCTACACCCACCTTTAGTCCCTACTCCCCTCAAACCCGAGTTTTGATCAATGTTAATTAAATAAAGTTGAATCCTTGTTAAACTTAATCAGACTTTCTTTATTTGTTTCATTAATTTAACATTAACGGTTTTTGATTCAATGAATGTTTACAGGGGAAAAACACAAAATTTCTAAAGCTTAATTTTTAACAGTTGAAACATATAGGAAATGGTTAGTAACTATATTCAAAGGTACAATTTTAACCAACAGTACTAAAATGGGTTTTTAACGCATCCCTTATGCGAACTGCCCTTAGCTGCGCCCCCCGGATACCCCTCGTGTCTGGTTGCTGGTAGGCATTTTCCAGACGTTGTGCCTCAGTGGTCCAAGAGTTCCTGAATCTCTCCCCCCGGCTTTCACATATATTGTGAAGAACACAGCAAGCCGAAATAACTAATGGGATCCTGTCCTCGTGGAGATCTAGCCTGCCATACAGCGCTCTCCAGCGCGCTTTTAAACGGCCAAAGGCACACTCCACAACCATTCTGCATCTACTTAACCGGTAATTGAAACGCTCCTTGTCAGGATCCAACTTCCCGGTGTACGGCTTCATGAGCCATGGCATCAGTGGGTAGGCGGGGTCCCCAAGTATCACCACTGGCATCTCTACACCGCCCACAATTATTTTCTCGTCTGGAAAAAATGTGCCAGCATCTAGCCTTCTGAATAGTCCAGAGTTTCTAAAGATGCGTGCATCGTGCACCTTTCCAGACCAGCCAGCATTAATGTCCATAAAGCGACCACGGTGGTCCACCAGTGCCTGTAGAACCATCGAAAAGTATCCTTTCCTGTTGATGTATTCAGAGGCAAGGTGGTCGGGAGCGAGAATAGGGATGTGAGTCCCATCTATTGCACCCCCACAGTTCGGGAAGCCCAACTCATTAAATCCTGCGATGATCTCCCTCACGTTTCCCGGGGTCACCATCCTCCTGAGCAGAATACGGTTGATGGCTCTGCATACTTGTGACAGTGCCACTCCAACGGTCGAGCGTCCAACCCCAAACTGGTTTGCGACCGAGCGGTAGCAGTCTGGAGTCGCCAGTTTCCAAAGTGCGATAGCCACACGCTTCTCCACGGTCATGGCGGGTCTCATCCTCGTGTCCTTGCATCGAAGGGCAGGGGCAAGCTCCTGGCATAGCTCCATAAATGTGGCTTTCCGCATTCTAAAGTTCTGTTGCCACTGATCATCATCCCACAGCTGAAGGACGATTCGTTCCCACCAGTCTGTGCTCGTCTGCCGGGACCAAACACGGCGGTTCAGGCTGTGTTGCTGGTCCGCGAAACTGATCAGAATGTCCGTTTGGTTTTCAATGCTGTCATCATCCGAGACCGAGTCATCCGTGTCATGCTCCGAATCATAGCCAAAGGCAAACCGCAACAGAATCTGGGCTGTGTTCACAATGCTGAAGGCAGCATTCAAGATCACAGCTGAATCCATGTCGATTCTGAAAAGGCAGTGCCGAGAAGAAGGTTGCTTCAATTTGAAATTCGCGCTCGTTGCTATTGGCAACCGCTGGGTAGCGTCAGTAGCGGAATGCACCACGGGAGATGATACTGGGGACTCTGGGATACGTACCCACAATCCCCTTCGCTTTCCTGGAGGACTGCGCTCAGAAGGGGGGGGGCTTTGTTCCGTTAGAGCAAGCATAGTGTGTACGCGATCTCGCGCAACAACAGCCACGGGAGAATTAATGCGGAAGAGGATTATTGCGCGTTAAAAATGGTAGTGTGTACATAGCCATAGTGAGTCTGTGACATAGGTTGCAGGCAGCTGTAGTGAGTCTGCAACCACAAGAGGAGGCAGAAAAACCAAACCCTCTTCTCAATTTGCAGAGCTATAACTCCACCGAGTCACTGGAACTATTGCAAATCTTACCTTAACAGTGGGCACAATAAGAAAGAAAGAAAGAAAGAAAGAAAGAAAGAAAGAAAGAAAGAAAGAAAGAATTAGTAGGGAATGGATGTTTACAGGCATGGATGCACATCTTCTTCACCTGTTGAATAGGCAGCTGAAACCCCTCTGGAGCTCAGAGCTATAATAAGTCTTGGGCAGCAATGACAGGAGCCTTTTTAAATAGCAACGTCCTCAGTGATGTAAAATGCTTCATCATGAGCCCTTTCGGTTGAGCTTGTGTGAGTGGATCCTGGTGCCAACAGCTGTAGTTAGTGGCTCCAGTTTAGAATCAGCAAATTTTGAGTGACCTACACAGTTTCCGTCTCATGGAGCAACCACCCCAGTGCAGGTTTGCTGAGGTGATATTAAAGCATACAGCTAAAAGGAAAGGGCCAGCCCACAGACTGAGCCAACTGGAAGATAACAGGAAAGGTGGAAAGAAAACCCAAAAACCTCCTCCAGCACTTCCCTGTAGCACTCCCATCCTGGGCAACCCTGGCAAGGAGATACCTCCCTCCCCCTCTCCACCCCCCAGGCCCTCAGCATGCAGCCCTCCCAACTCATTCTGATTTGGGGATTAGGCACAGCAAATATTCATGCACAGCAAGGCATAACATGCAATCATCAGCCCACCTGGGCAGCCACAATCACCCTGCTTTATAGGATGAATATTTTATGCCTCTGCATCTGAATATCCCCTTTTCCCCACACTCTGAAATGTCCCTGTGTAAACACAAGGCCTGGAGGCAGGGTGCATAGATTTCTCCCAGCTGCAACCCCCCCTCTTTGGCTGCAGCCTGGAGTTGCATGTGAATTTGTCCCTGATATCTTTCCACTGTTGTTGATTATGGGTTGTTGGGGCTTGGGTTCCCCACCCTCACTTTCCTGTTCTCACCTTCAGCCATTGCAACAAAAGCCTTTAAATCACAAAGAGAAATATTTGGTGTGAGAGAGCTCAGGGATTCATTTAAGATCAGCAGCAACCATTGCTGCTTGATGTGCTATTAAGATTCCTTCCCCACCAGGCAGGAAGTTTCACCTTGCCACCAGCAAATCTCTTGATGTCAGTGTTTCTCAGCTCCCTCATCACTTGAGCCTTCTCTGACACTGATTAAACCCTGTGCACTCGGGATTACCACATATTGCAGGGCTCAGTCAGATGCTGGAAAGGGATATTAAATTCATAAGTGGATAAGGTTAGGTGACGTGAGGATGAAAAACACCTCACATTGCATCCTGCTAAGCACAGATAAAGTCCGTGTGCATCTGGAAGGCCACTCCTGCGTTTACGTCCATGTCACTGGAATGTCAGTGTTCTGTGCCTGCCATTTCGAAAGGCAAGTTTATGGTGTGAGACTTTGCACAACCAGGAGTGAAATTCATCCAGTGTGGACGGCCAGCAGGAGGCCTGGATGCCATTAAAATTCCAAGACACATGGGTGAATTTCACCCAAAGCCAGCAAGGATGAGAGATGGTTACAGAGGAATAATCAGATCATACTGAAGAGGAAATGACGCCCATTAAGGATCTTCTACCCCAAGTCATCCAATTGCTAGTATTTCCCATCTTCTGGAAGTTTAAAGAAGAGGGCGCAGAAGTTGCTTTCTGACATTGGAGAATTGGGGGGGGGGGGGGGGGTATCATGGCTTTCTCATCTGTGTAAACAGCTCGTGATATGCATTGGATTAGGCTTGGCTTCTTTTTTAGGGTTTTATGATCTGTGGATAGCCTGTGTAATGAAGACGTCTGGGAGATGGCTGGCACTCGGCAAACATCAGTTAGAGGTCTCATGAAAAGAAAAGATTCAATCTGCAGGGTACATTTTAAGAGGTTCAGCCAAATAATGCATTTTTATAGGGACTGGAAGAAAAAGTTCATGGTAGGACATGAGGCAGAAAAAGATCTTGGATGGCTGATGTGATATCCTGGGTAGATCAAAAGACTGATTCATCCATAGTGAGATTAACAAAGGACTATACAGAATGGGCTACAACAAGGGGTGTAATTATGCCGTTTAAGGGACAATAGTATTCCTCCCTCAGGAGAGCTTTGGGGGTAACATGAAAGGGTGAGACAAGGGGCAGATGAGAGGGGATTTCCCCTACTGTGGTCAGCAAAACAAACAGAAGAGGGCTTCATTAAAAACAAAAAAACCTCTAATCTGACCACCTGCATAACACCCAGAATGTCAAGGCACCAGAGAAAATTATCTTTCCCTACTGCATAAGAGAAGGAAGACAAGGTGCCCACAAAGCCAGCATGCAGTGCTCATGGGAAAGGATTTGGAGCATCTACCCAGCTCAGCTTGGTGTTGCTTATATGTCTGATCCAACCAGCTCCTGGCTGTTTCGCAGTCTCTCCATTGGCTGAGCTGTGCAGCGGAAAGGCTCTTCCGTGGCTTGTGCTTGGTTTCTTGCTGCGCATGCTTTTCAAAGCTATGATCCTGGGTAGTTTCACCCGTCTTTACCGTCCAGATCCTGGTGGTGCACAAAAACTGAGTGCATTGTGCCAAGAGGCGATTCTGTATTGAGTCTGTGTGGTCCTGGCAGATCCTATGGTTCTCTCTGATTCTCTAGTTCCTGGACTGGCTCATGCTAGTACGAGCTTCCAGGTTACTGAAGTAAAGGGTGAAAGGTTTTCCCCAACCTATTACTTCACCCACTGCAGTCCTTAGCTAGACCTGAGGGGTCCAGGGGAGGCAAAAGGCTGAGAGTGCCCAGCATTTTCCAGGCAGCCTTTGACAAAGGCTGCTTTCAGTTAGCAAGGTCAGATACTCTCTCCCACACTTTCTGAATGCCATCCATGCATCTCCTCCAGGCCCAGGGCCAGCCTGCCAACAAGGAGTTCTCTCTCAATGCATCCAGTTGGGTCAGTCTGCCTAGGTCCCATTAGGAATGCAGGGAAATGAACAATTTGAGTTGTGGGGGTGCAAATGATTCTCTCCTTTCAGAAAAAATAATATCTCTGTGCCTGGAGGAGTCGGGAGCAAGCCGTTTATTGGCTTCTTAAAAGAATTAGATCCATAGCAGGAATTCAGTTTGCACGAGAACTGTACGGAAAAAGCAAGAAACAGTGAGTGACTATTCTACCAGAGAATCATTGCTGGCTCTAAAGACATACGTCTGTGTGAGTTCCAGGGGCTGATCGCTCCCTGAGGCAGGATTTCAAAACCTGACAGCCCAGAAGAGGCTGCGCTCTGCTTGAGAGAGCATTGGTATGATCCCACATAGAGCAGCCTTGGAGCTTAGCTCTGCTGAGGGGAAAAAAGAGTCACAGGGGACAATGGAAGTAGTGGGCGAGAGGGGTTAAGAGGAAGCATTTCAAAGCACAGGGCCACCGCACCACCTAAGGAGCACTATTCTGAGGGCTTAAAGTTAAGTGGTGTGTTGGCTGAGACACTGGGGATTGAACTAGGGACCTCCATGGCTAAAATATGTAGCTAAAGTGTCCTAAGTGGGGTATAACAGACTCTTATCCCCTGCAGATCAGCCACAGAGGAAACCAGTAACACAAAGTCGCCAGTGTGTGGCATGTTACATCTTGTGCTAGTACGCTACACGGATGAATTTCACCTATAACAACCAGCCCAAGGAGGCGTGGCTGACCCAACTTTCCCCGCTGGAATAATAAAAAGTGCAACCTTGCCTCCTGCACACCGTGTTTATGAGCAACTCCATTTTGGTAATTATCACCCAAACAGAAAGAAGCAGCAGAAGCTACAGTCTAAATAAATATGGCTGTGAGGAAAGGACTGATTTACCTACAAGTCCCCAGGCTCAGAGGAACTAGGAAAGGAAAGACTAAGTGCAAACCAAGTAAGTGACAGATCATCGCTCCCTTCTGACACAGATTTCATCTCATAAGGCCCCATCATCCTCTAGCATGAACAAAGGATGGCACCTTACCTCTGAAGTCTGTTGCTTTGATACATTTAAATAGAGCGCTCTGTGTTGTTTTAATATGTCTTGATGTGTAGTTAATGTGGGCCCTTTTTCAGCTTTGATTAATTGGGCACAGGTGCCCGTCTGTGAGCACCAGGCATTCATTAGCTCGTGTCATGCCTGGCAAGACACTGAGCCTCAGCATAGGCAGGTAGAAATCAGCCATAACCAGTTTCTACCTGCTGCTGGTGACGAGATGGAATGGCAATAAACAGATCCACCTTGTCCTATTTGAAAGGACTGGGAAGTGGGTGGGCACTAGCCCGCCCACTACTATAGCTCCTCCCCCAGCCTAAGGGGAGGGAGCACTGGACCCAGCTTCCAATTAATTATGGGGGACAACAAATGACAAACAGGAATGGGTGTGAGGGTCAGAGGTTCAAAATAAGGGATTCGGAAGGGGACACCGAGCAGAGAACCTTGGACAGCGCCCACTGCTCCCGCAGATCCACCTTGTGCCAGGCAGACAGCTGGTGTGACCTGATGCTAGGTCAGTCCTGCAAGCCAGGGAACTTCTGGCGACAGGCAGGCCACTGAAAACCAGGTGCTTCCTTGTAATTACACAAAAGGTTTAAAGTGCGGAAAGAGTGCTCTTGTCAGGTGTGTTTTGCCAGCTACCTCAGCACCCTCCACTCCTATGGAAAGGTCAAGGTATTTGTTTACTTGTGTTCCTGTCCTCCACAGCTCTCCCTCCACCAGGTCAGTTCTTTGTATGTTGCTGTTGTTATTCCCTGCCACGTTCTTATGGTGCGTTTCATGCCATAGAGAGCTGAGCTGGGCCTTGATCTTGTCATGGGGCACTGGACTCAGGAGATCTGGCTCTCATCGCTTCATCTCCCTGCACTGCATTTCCTTTTCTGTAAATTGGGGGTGGGGGGTTTACAGAGGCTAAGGGAAAGGAAGAGCAGTGCCTGGCCAAGAAGGTCCTGCCCTCAGCAGCCGCAGAGTACACTCCAAATGGATAGTTCCAAAAGGGCGGCCATGTTAGTCTAGTTCAGCGAAACAAACAAGGAGTCTGGTGGCACTTTTAAGACCAACAAATTTATATGTTGCCTGAGCTTTCATGGGAGAAAATCCCAAGAAGGGGTGAGTAAGACATTCCATGCCTCTTGGGCCCTGAAATGGGACTCAGTGAAAAGGAGGGCCCAGATCCCTCTACTTTCCCTTCCCCCTGCCATCTGTCTGGGGGAACTCTGGGGAACCAGGGAATTGGTCGGCCACTGCCTGCCCATTAGGCCTGATGACCTCTGAGGGAAACCTGGTGCAGGATGATATTTCCTTTCTCTCCCCTTTGTCTATTGAGATGGCAAGCTCTTTGGTGCAGGGCCAGTCTCTCACTATGGGTGCGTCTACACTTGTAAATTAAGTCGACTTAAGCTTGCTTAAGTCGACTTAATTTACTCTGCGTCTACACTACACTTTCCTTAAGTCGACTTAAGCAAGCTGCTCAAGTCGACTTAAGGAAAATTAAGTTGCCTTTTTAAATCTCATTTTAAGTCGACTTTTGGCTTAAGTCGACTTTAGAAAGTCAACTTAAGCCAGTGTAGACGTGGAGTAGCCCTAAGTCAACTGTAAGTCGACTTAGGGCTCTCCAGGACTCCCCCACTGCCCTCCCTGCCAGGGGGGATGGCACAAGGAGAGCCTGGCATGCCCCCCATAGGACAGGGCAGAGCCCTGTCCACCCTGGACCTATGCCCTGCCAGGGTCCCTGTCCCCCATTGCCCCATTGTACCCAGGTACCCCCCTGCCACCGTGGACCTGTCCAAGGTCCCCCTAGCCCCTACAAGTCGACCTAGGCGTCCAGTGTGGACGCTCTAGGTCGACTTTGTAGGGTCCCCCCTAAGTCGACTTAAAATTTAGGTGTGGACATGCTAAGTCGACTTAAATTAACAAGTGTAGACATAGCCTTGGTGTCTGTATAGCACCTCTCACACCACAGCACTTGTCTGAGCTGAGGCCTCTAATTGCTACCATAATGCAAATAGATAATAATACTTAATGTGCAAAACCAAGAGGCTTCGTTTCCCTGCACAGAAAAGCGTGGCTGTTTTTGGGTTGTTTCCCGCACTGTGCACCAGCTTCAGTACAATTCTGGGAATTACCTGAGCCAGCAGCAGCAACAAAATACATTGATTTTTTGTGGGTCCCATATAAAGACCAACTCCAAATAAGTCTCTGACAGAATCATGGCTATTGAAAAAACAGATGTTCTTAGACTCCACAGAGCCTTCTTATCAGAGTAAAACCATTTTCAGGAACATTAAATTTAGGAGTTAAACCTAAATCGCTCTCTAGGCCCTTTTAAGATACTTTATGGTAATGTACATTGTCTCACAAGTGTCCCCGTTACCAAGGTGTAGTTTCATGCTCTAGAACAGATGCCTGGAAAGCAAGGTGAACATTTCCAGGAGCTCTGCTTTTAATAAAAATCGATGATCCATTCCTAAATGGAATAATCTGATCGATTGGGAAAACAGATAAAACTCTACAATCGTCTTAGTCTCAGCACAGCAGGAAGGTTTCTTCGCCCTCAGAGTTGCTGCGGCCCAGCGGGCCCCGTGCCATTTGAAAGCCAGGCTCAAACGTAGCTGCTTTTTGAAGGCGCAGAAAGAGATTAAAAGGTTGTTATAGCAACAGGGACATCACTGTAGTGCCTTCTTTTTCAGCCATCTCTGGTAGGCCAAGCACACTAGGAACTAATGAGCCCAAGAAAAACACAGAATCCTGGCTGTATCCACCAGCTTCCATAAAGAGTCTCCTAGGTATTCATTACAAGTAAGTCCTTTCTCTTTTCTGCCATGAAGAATATGAGAGCATCTGACATCTGGGACATGCAAGGAGCTAAAGGAAACCCCTCCAGTCCTAAAAGGGGACTAACTAAGGGATAGCTGGTGTTCTAAGGTTATTGAAACTGAACTCAGGACTCAAACTTGCTATGTCTCCTATCACACCCTAGACACTGGCATTTATCTTGGGTGGGTCCAATTTAGAGGTGCCTTGGGTTGGGTTTCCAGATGTGCTGCACACCTCTTACTCCAGTTGAAACTGATATAAGTGGAAGGTGTGCTCAGCACCTCTGAATATCAGGTCAAAGGCATCCCAAGTTGGACACACAAAAATGAAGGCATCAAAATTAGAGGCCCTTTTGGAAATTCCAGCTCAAGAAATTACTTTACTGCCTCTCTGAATTCCCAGGAGACATACTGCTGTGAGCTGACCCAGAACAGCTGCCATGTTCAACCCCAGATATGAGTGCACTTCAGTACTGCTTGAAGAACCACCAGAACACTCATCTGCAAACCACCACTGTGGCCAAGAGGTTTCTTGGATATTATCTATTTATATGTATCACAGGAGAACCTATAGGTCACAGTCAAAGGTCACGGACCCACTGTGCTAAGCACTGTATGCACATCTAATGAAAAGATGATCTCTTGCCCAAGGAGTGATTAAACTAAGTCAGGGGAGGACAAAAATTGGCTCACAGCTAGGTGCCAGCAATTTTATTTTTGATCACCAGAGAGCGCTCCTCCATTACATTTCTGCAATGAAGCTAGGCAACAAGCTACTAAAACTGGTCACCGTGGCACCAGAAACCTTGATTTGTCGAGGCCTGAACTAAGTAGATGTGGTAAGTAAAACCTATGAGAAGGTAATATCCCTAGGGATAAAGAGAGCTCTGTACAACCAGTGCTGCAATAGGTACAACTTTGTATCTCTTTTGAGTCGACTTAAGCAAGTGGAGACGTGGAGTAGTGCCTAGTTGGACCTTTTTAAGTCAACTTAAAACATTAAGTCAACTTAATAAGGCCAAAAAGGGGCCACGTCTACACTTGAAAAGTTAAGACTTTTGTTAAGTCGACCTAACTTTTCAAGTGTAGACATAGCCTATGATGCCCCTGTGAGAAGCAGGAAGATTCGTGGAGCAGCTGGCGCCTTTCAGTGCATGACTGTTGACTGATTTGGTGTTGCCACCGTGCAGAGCACAGATGCTGTTCTAGTTTCATTGCACTGTTGTTGGGCAAGGAGTCATTCTCATTTACATTGTCCGCACCATTTTATTTATCCTCCTGAGTCGCCCCATCAACTGCCCCCACCTTTGCCTTACATTTTGCTTGCACCTATATAACACAAAGTCCCCAGTCTTCTTGGGCAAGATTGTGTCATGTAGTCATGGCTCTGCTCTAGGGGCAGCATGGAGCTGCAGTTCTCTAGGGCAATGGTTCTCAACCACTGTGTCGGGACACATTACTGTGCCACCCCACAGCAGTGTGTCACAGAGAGCCAGGGAGAAGGCTGGATTTGGCTTGGAGGGGGTGGGCTGGTGTGTCTTGTAGAGTCACAATATGCTGCCAAGTGTGTTGTGACCCACAAAAGGTTGAGAACCACTGCTCTAGGGAGTAAGTATGCCAGCTGCCTCCTCTGAAATTGGGAATCCATGTACGATAGTGCAGCCTGCTCCTTGTTCATGGGACACATGGTCCCATCTCCTTGCTATCCCACTGGAGTGATGTGCATTCCCACGAATCCATGGAGGGAGCAGGTTTCCCTCTCCAAATAAGTCTTTTGGTGATGTCACATGGTGATATGCCCAGCCTGTGACCATAGGGGATGTGTCCATCAGCTTCATGGCCACTCCTCTGGAAGGCTCATAAATCTCTTTCTCTAAACCCGTTTCACCCTCTCTCCCTGGTGGAAAGTACTTGTCACCACAGGTTTGCCTTGACTGGGATTTAAAGGTGTGTTGGTAGTAGATGCTAATGCACCTACTCGAGATGAGGGCTTACACGTACTAAAGATGTTACATAGACAAGGCAATGTAGACTTCAACATGTGCTAAACTAGTCAGGACAAATCCTATAAGGAACTTTCTACACCATGTGAAGGCAGAAGACAGCTCTCAAGATGTGGGGATCACTCAGTCACAACATGCTAAATATTCCCGCCTGATTTCAGTAAGCAGGGCTCACACACTCATTTTGCAGCCTGCTCGGACAGTAACCTGTTCATATTTGATTCTGCTGGAGCTGAAACATGGGCTGTGCCTTGTGTGTAACATCTGGTGGGGTATCCCAAAGCCTCTCAAGATCAAACATCCCTTCTTCACGGGCAACAAGCGATGCCACTGAAAAGGGGAGGGGAGAAAGAGGGCTATTCCAGTCTGGCTGCAGAACCCAAATGAAAGGGCATTAGTGGTCAGCACTTTCTTTCTGTTAACAAGTTCCAGAGGGGTGGCCGTGTCAGTCTAGTTCAGCAAAACAAACGAGTCCTGTGGCACTTTTAAAGACTAACAAATGTATTTGTCACATGAGCTTTCATGGGAGAAAATCCCACTTCATCAGATGCTTTGAAGATGGGAAAGCTCATGCGATAAATAAATTTGTTAATCTTTAAAAGTGCCACAGGACTCCTTGTTTGTTTTATTTTCTTTCTGCTTACCCTTGCTGGGCGGACAGGTTCTGGCTAGCGCAGAGGCTGTCACCACAGGCAGATGTACAGAGAAATAGGATTTGTAGGTGCATCTGTCTGTTTGATAACAGTCTAATTCCTAGAGGGATTGCACTTCAAGCCACCTGCTCAGAATGTGGAATGACAGCTCTTTGGGGTTACTTGTCTGGTGGCCGCTGTTAGATGCTTTCCACAACATTGCAGTTTAGACCAATAATTGTGAAGTAAATAAATCTCACAGCGCATGTAGTTACACCAGGATGTAAGAGAATGCCTGCACTCCTGACAACTAGAAGCGCATAAGGAATAGTAAAAGGTGACACATTGTTGCAACTATTATTCCAGCTGGCACCTGTGTTTAGGCAGGAGACAGACTGTGAAGAAGAGAAACTCAGTAGCTCCTTCTGAGCAGGTGGCTCTCAAGAAGCTGTTTGAACTGGCTGGTTTGTGTCTCGTTCATTGGAAGCTCTTTTTATTGCTTAATGATCACTGAGAATTTCTGTAAAGAGGCCAAAGTAGTTGCTTTGTGATTCTTCAGTCCCAGCCAAGTCACCAGAGATGAGTGAAAGCGACTGGATGATCTGTTACCTTTGTAACTTCCCTTACAGTTGTTCATCTTTTACTCTTTCTCAATGCCCATTTCATCTCTTGTGGAATTCCTCTGTGGCTTTGGCCCCTCCCACTCTTATTGGCTGTGGAATGAGGATGGGACTTAGTAGGACATTCCCATCTTTGATTGCTATGGTCCTTCTAGGTAGAAGGGACTTGGAGACATGGACCAATTCGTATGTGGTCAGTGCTCTAGTAGAGAACTCAGGTCTCTCTACCTCCACTCCTCCATTCTCCTGGATTTTCCCTTCCCTTCTGTGTTACTTGTCTTTGGCAGCCACTGCGGCTGACCTTGTCACTTTCCTCCAGAATGTTGTCAGGCAGTGTCATCTGTGCTTTGCTTCCTGCCACGGGGTGGGAAATTGCTACTTTCTGTGAGGACAGGCTGTGTTTTATGTAGTTTGGTGTGTAATAGGGGATCCTGTATCAGGAGGAGAAGGCAGGGATGGATCCCGCTGTGTTTTCTTTAAAGAGAGTGCACCTCTTCCCCCTTCACGCTGGGGGTCCCGTGATTTGTGGGTGTTTGCAGTGACATACATCTGTGGGTGAAAGACTTCCAGCTATGGAACCACTTGGGCCCGTTTTCTCAGCTGGTGCAGATCAGCATGGCTCTGTAGGCGTCAATGCAGCCGAGGTTCTGACTCACCATTGGCCAAACCTTGGTATAGCTCACACTTCACCGTCACCTTAGGGTCGGGCACCCCCGGGAAATCAGGGTCTTGCCCTACAGACTTAGTGCTGCCTTGTGGCAAGTTGTTCTAAGGCTAGAAAAGTGCTGCTGCAGTGACCCCTGACCCCTGCGCTGGCAGTCACTGTCCTTTCCCAAGGCACTCCTACTGACTCCTGCAGCATGTCCCTCTGTCACTGGGAGGCTGCGTCACCACAGAAGCAGCCCAGACAGCCAGCATGAGGGAACTTTGCTGTTAAGTCCCATGAGAATGCAAAGCGGCAGGTAAGCTGACATGTATCCACAGTGCACGTCAACAGGGAGAAGGGCAGGATGGCGCACGCCCCAGCAGTGTGGATGTGGGAAAGGGCGGGATCGCCCAGGCACTAGCAAGGGCTATGTCTACACTTGAAAAGTTAAGTCGACTTTGCTAAGTCGACTTAACAGCAGAGATAGCCATTATATTGGCTTTAAGTCGACGTAATAAAGTCAATTTAGCGTTAATCCCCGTCTACACTGGCCGTAAGTCGACCTTCAGAGGTGGTGTTATTAAGTCGACTTAAGGAAAAGCTTAAGTCGACTTAATAAAAAACCCAGTGTGGACACGGCTTTGTTTAAGTTGACTTAAGCATCCTTAAGTCGACCTAACTTGCCGGTGTAGACGTACCCAAGGTGCATTAATACAGAGAATGAGATGATATCTTAAACTGCACACGCACGGTCCTTGTGAAACACTCCCTTCTGCGGTATTCATTACTGCGACTCCTTTAATCTCAGCACGGAGCCCCTACAAGGCAGATTAGTTCAGTGCTGTTCCGCTGTCTACTTTGGAACACACCACTTATTTATTACAACTGGATTTACCCCAGACTCCAGCCCCACTGTAATTACTTGTCCATGGCTGCTGCTGCTGTTGGTACTCGGTAATATTCTGGATAGTGCAGACAATGAGCGGTCTGGGCCTGTGCTGGCAGGAGGCAGCAAGAGAGACTGGTGCACTCTCAACTCATTAAGTATGAACAACTCACTGTGAGATCCATTTCTTTGTTCTCTTTGTTTTTCCCCAACTCAGCTGAAATTCCATTCTAATGACATTTAATCACAACGGCTATGTCTACACTTAAGTTAAGTCGACTTAGCATGTCCCCACTCAAAAATTAAGTCGACTTAGAGGTGACCCTGCCAAATCGACCTAGAGCATCCACGCTGGATGCCTAGATCAACTTGTAGGGGCTAGGTGGACCTGGGACAGGTCCACGGTGGCAGGGGGGGCACCCCTTGCTCAGTGCCAGGGGGCTCAGCCTTTGCCCCATTGTAGCTGAGGGGGACAGGGAGCCTGGCAGGGCATAGGAGCAGGGTGGGCAGGGCTCTGTCCTGCCCTGTGGGGGGGCATGCCAGGCTGTGGCTGTGCCAGCCACCCTGGCAGGGAGGGCAGTGGGGAAGCCCTGAAGCCCCCTAAGTCGACTTAAAGTCGACTTAGGGCTACTCTGCGTCCACACTGGCTAAGTCGACTTTCTAAAGTCGACTTAGCCAGAAAAGTCGACTTAAAACTAGGGTTAGTAAAGTCGACTTTAATTTTCCTTAAGTCGATTTAAGCAGCTGCTTAAATTAACTTAAGGAAAATGTAGTGTGGACGCAGATTAAATTAAGTCGACTTAAGCAAGCTTAAATCAATTTAGTTTGTAAGTGTAGACGCACCCAACTGACATAATCTAGTTCATGGAAGGACCAGGCATTGAAAGTGTAATGGTGCCTCCCAGGCACTGCAGATATTTGGGTAATGCTTCGTGTTATCCGGCACAAACACGGTGTCGCTGCCGCTGACTACCTAGTGCCATTAGTGACTCGTTCTTGCACTGATATAGGGGCAACCAGAAAATAGTTCTGGCTTCTAAACAATTGTGTTGTATGCACGGAGATTCATTCAGGATCTACCAAAGGACAAAAGTGGAGCTATAGTTTTTTTAAGATCTAGGAAGATACCCAAAGTCATGACAAAATTGGAGGGGAGGGTGTAAAACAGGTGACAGCCCTCTCTCGGGGGGAGGGGAATTTCCAGGCATTTCATAAATTTGGGGTTTCATAAAGTCCACGTTTGTATCTAACTCTAGATAAATGAGATGGAAATTTACCATGGAAACAGCAAGCAGGGGTTCAAGTAAGGTTGAGTGCAGATGGGCAATCCCCCACCTCTCCCTGGCTGGGGTAAGAAGTGCCCCCACACAGATCCCCCACCACCTTGGGCAGAGCAATGAGAACGCCCCCTATGGTTTCAGTTTATTAAACCACTGGGTGCAAGGTCTCCCGTGTAGTATTCACACCATGATCAAGACCCTCTGTGCTGGTCTCAGGATGCTGGCCTCCCTTTTCCAGGCGCCAGCAGCACATACATCTACCCCACTATTCTTATTCAGCCTTCCCCTGTCCTGGCAGGCATCTCTTGGTGCCACCCATAGGTTGGGATGGCAGGCAAGGGAATTCCCCACTCATGCTCCTTTCTGTAGCCAGCCATGTCCTCTGCTCAGCTATTCCACGTCCCCACTGTGCTGCCTCACTCCAGCCTGGTGTCAGAAGCCTGGAGGAGCTGTTTGCTGTAGGAGTCAGACAGGTATAAATACTGCATCCCCTTTGCTGTTAACAGGCCTGTGCCCTTGGCAATCAGCTGGTTTGTCTCTGTCTCCCTCTGCCTCCACTGCAGCTAGTTCCTGTTCACCTGCCTGCCTGTGCAATTCGTCATCCCTTTTGAATTCAGCTCAGGTGGCATTTTCATTAACACCCATCACACGTGTCCCCAGTTCCAGGCTTGCCAGACGCAAGTTTTCTCCTTGCTTCTGACTATGTTCATGTCTCTAGGAATAGTCTCTCTTCATGAGCTTCTGGCGAGCCCTTGAACCCAAATGTTTATTCTTTGCTTTTCTCGCAGTGATTTGTCTTCTGCAATTCCTTTAAATATTAACATTGGCAAGAAGCTTTGGCCTGGCCTGGTCTGATTTAGAAAACTGGCACCTGGGCAGCTGAATTGATTTAAATGCTGCATTGATGTAACTCTCATTATAAATGTACTTAAACTATGAGGCAGCAGGGCCTAGTGAATAAAGGACTTGCCTGGGACTCTAGTCCCAACTCTGGCATTGGCCTACTGGATGACTTTGGACAAGTCACTTGCCTTCCTTATGCCTCAGTTTCCCCATCTGTAAAATGGGGATAATGATGCTTTGTAATGTGCTTTGAGATCAACAGATGAAAACAGCTGTAGTAGACCTAGCTAGCCTATTATTATTATATAATAGCTAGGTATTGGGTAGGGTGATCAGATAGCAAATGCAAAAAATCAGGATAGAGGGTGGTGGCGGGTAATAGGCACCTACATAAGAAAAATTCCCAAATGTCAGGACTGACCCTGCAAAATCAGGACAGCTGGTCACCCTAGAGTTAGGGAGGATGGGTCCTTCAATGGCATTTAGCCAAGATGCAACCCTATGCTCTGGGTGTCTCTAAGTCTCCAACAGGCAGATGCTGGGACTGGATGAAAGAAAATGGATCATTTGATAATTGCTCTGTTCTGTTTATTCCCCCTGAAGCACCTGGTATTGGCCACTGTAGGAAGACAGGACACTGGGCTAGATGGACTGTTGATCTGACCTAGTGTAGCCATTCTTGTGTTCTTATGATTATGATTATTACAGGTTTAAGCAAAATAAATGGATTTAAGTGAGGGTTAACCCTGTTTAAGGGATTCCACTCGTGTATCTAGATCAGCTGTAAATTGATTTTGCTACATCAGTGCAACATTTCCAACATAGACAAGCCCTTCTTTGTCCTTATCAGCCAACATTGGTGCAAGCGCCTCCTCCTCTGTAGCTGAAATAGCCTTCCTGTATCTCCTGCTTCCTTAGCTCTGCCTCTCATTTCCAGTCTCAGCTGACAACATTTCTTCACTGCAACAAGTTCCCCATTCCACACCTTCCCTGCTACCTGATCTGCAGAGGAGCAGTTTGTACAAAGGGCACTCCCCCACATAACTCTAGCTCTCATGTCATAGTGTGCACTCAGGCTGCTCCCTTTACTCCATACCGCCATTTTCTCCATCTCACATGCCCTGTGTGCAAAAGGTACATCCCACCCTCTGGATCAGCTTGGTTGTTGGTAGAAAGTTTGTGTCTAAGCACAAATAGCTCGGTGTCTGGGGCAGAATAAAATAGATGGGAACGCTTTTAAGTAGGTTTTTTCTCAGTATTTTGATGTTTGTCTAACAAGGCAAGTCTGGGAGTCGCTGGTGCTCGGCTATGATCCGGGAGCCCGGTACGTCACCCATTTTAAGAACCATTTATTGCAACTACTAAGTCCTCTTCCTTTTTATGATGGTTCTGTTTTTGCGGGGACCGCGCTCCTTGGAACTTTGAAGATCTTGGCTGTTTGAATGCTGTGAGTTCATTTGTTTAATGAATCTCAGGGGGCCGCAGCACTAGAGCGGTTCCCAAACATGTTCAGAGGCTTTGCCGTTTCTCTGCTAATTAAGGAGTCTTTTGGGGCTACACACAAGAAGTTTTTCTGCTGCATTTGAAGCTGGCAGAGAGCCATTGCAGCACTGATTTTTTCCAACCCGAGTGGCACATTTTTTAGTCTTTTCCTTCCCCTCCCCCAATCGTTTTGTTCAACCCAGTTGCCAGCCAGCACCAGACGCACATGGCTCAGGTGAAGAGGTAGTGACATGGTCAGCATTTAATTCAAATAGAAATAAAATAACCCAACCTCGTGGGGATGTGCATTTATTCCCATGGAAGAGAACATTGTGGGAGACCCACTCGTAACACACACAGGAGCCAAGGGTGCCTTTCACTAATTGATGCCCACCTCTACCCTGCTGAATGATCTTTCCCCTGTGCTTCACTTAGCCCTCCCACCCTTTGACTACGGAAATTGCAAGTTCTCCAGAGAAACAGCTCTCCCTCACCAGTGCGTATGTACAGCTTCTAACACAGGAACTGAGACCCCTAGGCTTTACTGGAGTAAATGAATGGATAATAATAATAGCCATTAAGGTACAAAGAGCCTGCTCCAAAACCCCTTTGTAACTGATGAGAAAAAAAATCCCATTGGGCTTTGCATCAGATTGTGTTGTGGGAGTTAGAACAAAGGGATCCTATAGGCAACCTCTAGGAGTTCTCTGTCTGCCTCAAACTCTAGGAATGTGAAGCTCTGCTGAGGTCTCCTGCTCTGAATTTTGCCAATAGACAAAGAAATCCTTTAGGGTCAAATGTGGGTGATTCCCTGCCACACACACAAATTCCCCTCGGTCCCTCTGATCACCTCTAGCTTTATCTAACTGAATGGCAGGAGCTGAGCAAGACCTGTTGCTGTTGGTGCAGATGTAGGATGAGGTGCTGCTGTGGAAAGCAGTGCTGTTGTGAAGCAGAAGTCCTCTCCTTCCGTGCATGGCTGATATCAGGCTCCATCCTTCCTGGGGCTGTTTCTTGGGGGTCTTTGTAAATTCATAGGCCCCACTAAAGGATCACGTCCATGTCATGTTCAATGCAGACACGTGCTGAGCTTGGGCCACCGTCTCTCTCAAAAGAGCACCTCCAGCCAGATCCAAAGCCAAAGTGAGCTTTGCTATCAGCTTCAGTGGGCTCTGGATCAGACCCAAACACAGATGGGCAGCACTGCTTGTCGTAGTGATCTGCAAGCTAAGCAAATCGTGTGACTGAAATCCAACGCCAGGGACTGCCTGCCAGCCAAGGTGGGCCAGCCTCTAACATGACCTCTTGACACCTGAACACTCACTCACAGGAGCCGTTTCTAGCTGGGTAGGGCATCTTTCCATAGCAGGAGGGAGGGTTCATTTCACACAGTTGATTCCCGGGTCACCAGGTCCCTGCAGGATCAGGCACGAGTTATTGTCATGGCAACAAGAGGAGGAGATCACGTGAGCAGGATGAAATAGGCCGAGAGCAGACTGTATCCACGGGGTGCTCTGCAGCCTGTCTCGCATGCAGTGAAACATAACAAGTCTTGCTTTTAAAACAATAAATGTCTGAGATATTTTTACATGGAACAAGGGAAAAACAGGTACTTTCTGTGCAATTCATTTGAGTGACTTTATTAGCCCTAGAAAGAGAAATTGCATGTAAAGTACAATGCTAGGTTCAGAATCAGCACATCACTGATAAGGGCACTGAGGTGCCTGCAGAATTAATTGCTAGGTACTTCCATTACTGATTAAATAGAAAATCTCCAACTGCCATTAGAACCTGATGATTAAATGAGCACCGCTCTGATTGGATGAACCCTCTCTCCTCTTCTACTTGTGTGACAGGTCACTTTTCTGTTTGGTAAATTGCAAAAGGACGCATCTATAACAACGAGACAGACACGTAAATAAGCATGGCCCATGAGACCACCTGGAAACTGCCTGACACGAGCAAATCCTACTATCATACATGGAAAAGGACTTGTAAAAAGGATGTGCTGTTGTAGGAGACTGGGTGGCCACGTCTCCTACTTTGACCAAATGGGAATCTTTCTCCCATAGCTACTGGATACGGAAGATTAGGGTTCTTTCCCTTCAGCATTCAAGTGGATACCCCATGATGCTGTCCAGAGTAGGTGCCCCATACCGACAGGCAGGACTGCATTCCTGCACAAGGCACCATCTCTCCGTCTTCATCTGCAGCCAGAAATGCAAACAGGAAGTTAGGATGCCTAAGGAATGGGATGGTGTAAGGGACAGGGAATATGGCTGCCCTCGGAGACAGACAGCAAGGGCGGGCCAATCCCCTGCAAAGGGGTCAACCCTGGGCCACCAATCCTGGCTGACAGGAAGCAAGTGGGCGGGGCCCAGAAGGGAGGTATAAGAAGGCGGCCCTCTCCCTCACTCAAGGTCCAGCCAACACCGGGGAAGCACCATGCTTCACTGCCCCGGGGCCAGACGCCCGGTCCTGACTTCCCACTGCCTGGGGTCCAGAGGACCGCCCCAATTGGCACGCACCCAGCTGGGCTGAGGAGACACCAGCCCCCTGGGACCAGAGGGAGCAACCCCCATCTCCCCTCCCCTGGAGAACCGAGCGACCAACCCTCTGACCCAGAGCCCTGGGGTCTGGAGTTGCCGGATGGCCCCTGCGACCTGGAGGAGCTGCCCTCCGCCGAGGACCTGGATGAGACGCTGCCAGCCTTGCCACCACCCGATGAAGCGGACGGGTTCGGGAACTTCCCAATGGCAGAGTACCCCAGCGTCCCCTAGGAGATGGGAACCAGGTACCCTGGGGAAAGAGAGAGGGGAGAGCTACCTGGCCCGGTGGTCTCACAATGGCTGTGGACCATAGCCTGGGGCAGCGTGTTGTGGTGGGAACCCTGCTGCCCCACACCAGGGATACCCCAGAGCCCCTGGATGCGTTGGAACCCTCCTGCTATTGCCACTGGGGTTTGATTGGTGGTATTCTTTTGTCCTGCCTGCCCCAAAACCCACTCCTAACTGAGAAACTGTTGCCTGCCCCGCCCTGCCTGGGGCCAGGCTTGTGTTTGTATATAGAGACTCGCCCTTCCCTGGGCTAGAGACTGCTGCCTGCCCCGCCCTGCCTGGGGCCAGGAGGCAAAGCGGTCACAGATGGAAAATGTGACAATGCAAAAATATAGAATCAATGGGGCTGACTCAACACAGTGTGCACTACTGTTCTTCCCATCTCATGAAGAAGAACTTAGAGGGTTTTCAGAGAAGAGCAGTGAGAATTCTTAGGGGTCAGGAAGAACTCTCCAATGGAGAAGGAATTGTTACCTTAGAAAGGAGACAAATAAGACAACTGATAATAAAAGTTTAAAAATTTATGACTGATCTAGTAAAAGGGATACTGGGACCTTCTGTTCTTCCTATCTCATAACATAAGAATAAGGGGATGCTCAGTGAAAGGTAGCAAAGTGAAAACTGATAAAAAGAAATACTTCACAGAGCATGGAAGGGCACTGCAGACCTCACTGATACATGATATCACTTATTACAGCAAAAAACACACCAAGGCTCAGAGGGCTTGAACACTTGTAGTGAGAAACATGAAGGTGCTTTGAGAGTATTGGCCAGTACAGCCTCTAGGGAACTCATGGGTTCATAGCATGGTGCTATAAAGAGGCATGAGGCCAATCAGAGACATTTCTCCATCATGCTCTCATGGCGAGAGGAAGATCAGGTTTTAGGGCCAACACTCTTGTCTGACTTGTTTTCCATGTAGCGAGACAATCAGGATTATATAAATTCTCCTATGGAGATCTGGCTCATCTGGGGCCTGGTTTAAATCACCTCCAATGTCCAGGCCCATGATTATTTGGGCAGGGGTCTCAAATTCACCCAGAAAAGCGCACACATTGCATACGAATTGTACTTGCTTCCTGCCAATGCCACCTCAACTGTATTTATCCTCTGAAGGCCCAGCTGATCCCACAGCATTTTGGACCCTGGCCAGTCCCCTGTGAACCCACATGCAAGATAATCAGAACACCAGCAAATGATGCTACCCGTAAACACTTCCACAGTCCTTTTTCTCCCCCCTTTGTGGGAAGTGAGGACGTGTGATATCCTCGCATGGCTCTTGGCACTGTGGACTCTAGAGTACCACATCCAGGCCTAAGCAAAACAGGTGGAGAGAGCACTGTTGAAGGCCAGGCAGTCAGTGTGTTGGTGCCTGCCTTGCAGATGAGACCTCCTGCACCCAGCTCACAGCAAGTCCTGGCCAGCAGAGCCCAGAGCGTCATTCCCTCCATGCAGTGACAAGTGTTCTCCTCGTTCTGATTATGGATTGAAATGGTCCCACAGAGCTGAGAGAGGCTGTGGGCACTTGACTTTCCCCCTGAATCACCGCTACAATGTTCCCCGCTTCCCCAATCACCATAGACCTTTGTCCATCCATTTGACATTGAAATGGATGTGTCCAGCCTCTCTGATTCACACCCTCTAACGTCCACACAGCTTTAGATAAAGCAAACACTAGTTTATTGATTAAAATATGATTTCAAGTGAGTATTGAATGATTGTAAATTGATTTGCTATATAAAGGAGTCAGGAATTACTACATGCAAATAAAAGATATAAAAGGCATGCTAATCTAATAACACTATTTCAGAATTACTCTTTAGTCCATTCTCCTCAAACTTACTCACAAGACTGGCTGTTGGGGGTGTCCAGCCAGCCTAGGCCCTCCTGGCCATGTGGATAGGCCCAGTCTCTTGCAGTTGCTCCTAAGATGGTATTTCTCTGGTCAAAGCCAAAAGCTTCTCTCTCACTCAAAATGTCTGCATTCATTTTCATTTCCCCCCTGCCCCCCTTCCTCCTGGGTTGCGGTGATTTCCTTTCTTCTACCTGAGCCAGGGAGGGCAATTTGCATTGTCTTTGTCATGTAACTCTCCAGCCTCTGTGCTAGAGATAGTCCTGATGAGGATCTATGCTATGTAATATGCTTCACTTCTGTAGACATACATGACTATGTATGGGACTATGATACCATAGAAATATGGTAGACCATTCAAAAGGGAGCCTTGCTTGGCATAAGTGGCATCAAATCATACAATTACAGTGCAAAAGTGAACAGAAAAATTACACAGATCATAGCCCATTGTGCATCATGTGACAGATGCACAGGCCTTGTCCCGATTAGTAACCATCCTTTACATATTACTGTGTTTATCACCAGCAGAGATCAGGCCCTTGGTGCCAGGTGCTGTACGTGCCCAGCAGAAGAGTCAGCCCTGGCCCTGAAGAGTGAGCAATCTAAAGAGACAAGACTGACACGGGAGAAAGAAATGGACCAAGATTTGCACAAGATCAGCGATGCAACTGGAGATGGAGCCTACGGCTCTTGAGGCCCGGTTCAATGCCCTGCCTACTAGACCACACTACCTAGCACCCCAAGGAGGGTAGCCGAACCAATATGAACTATGACTTGCACTGTGCCATTTGTCCCAGTTTCCAGCAGGGGGGAACTGTGCTAGTGCAAATTGTAGCTCACCACCGTTCTCCCTGCCAGCACCGATGGCTAGAAGCCCCAGTGCAGACCCCATCTCAGAGAGATGCCAAAGGGAGCTGGGATAACAAGCCCAGGACCTGGAGCCTGAACTGCTGGGCCTTCCTTCTCCATGGATCAACCCTCATCACACTCTATTATTACACCGAATTTCACCAGCGAGTCGGAGCGTGAGGCACTTCCCTGCAAAGTAATGAAATCGCTGTCTATTAATCCACACGGCTTAGTCAGCAGGCAAGGGATGGTGGGGACTGGCAATGGGGTGGGTAAGAACTAATGTTCTGTGTTGCTCAGCCAAAGGAAATTAAACGTACCTTAAGAATCATGGGGGAAGTGGGCGGAAGGAAACATCCCCAGTTGGAGCTGTTCTCTTTGTTGAGGCAGTCACCAAGGAACCACCAAAACGGGGGGAGTCCACCCGCTGCTGTGCTTAGGAAAGGTTGTGGAATTGTGTGTGTCTTTGTGCACTCATGTAGGTGCACTGATGTGTCTGAGCACACGTAGGTGTGTGCGTGTGAACCTCTTGGCCTGTGTGTAGTTATCCCACTATGGTGGACAGGCTAATGCACAAAAGAGGTGCCTGGGATGTTGCTCTGACCCCGTCTGAAAGGGTGTGCTATTGTGTAGGGACATCTGCTAAGAAGCTCTGGGCTGCAACATCCCTGACTGGCTCTCTCTCAGTGGGCAGAGATCTCAGACCCAGCCACCACAGGATCTTTTACATCAACATCAGGCCTTGAACTGGACTCAGAAATGCATAGGGAGCCATGGGGTGGATGACACTGGTAGGGTGTATTTCCCCCTGTCTGTTATGTCCAAGGGGCAAGCTGCCATCCCTGCAGCTGGCCATCGCAGTAACACACATAAAGCAACTCCCCCTGAAGGTGGCACTTGCTTAGTTCAAACTAAATTTTGCTAGGCAACAGAGTCTTGTGGCACTTTTAAAGACTAACAGATTTATTAATCGCATGAGCTTTCGTGGGAGAAAATCCCACTTCGTCAGACGCTTTGAAGATAGGAAAGTTACAGAGTGGGAGGAAATTAAATGCAGGGGAGTGTATGACATAGGATCAGGTCAGGCTGTAACAACAAATCAAAATAGGTGTTAGGATACAAAACACTGGGGAACAGCACATAGAGGAGGGGGAGGTCAATTCACTTGATGTAATGCGAGAAAAATCCATAGTCCCTGTTTAACCCCAAGACAACTGAGTCAAATTTGCATATAAATTCGAGTTCTGCAGACTCTCTTTGAAGCTGTGATTTGTTATTCATCTGTTTCAACACAGCTATTAACAAATCGTTAAGGGAGTGGGCAGGGAGATTCCCCCTCCTCTATGTGATGTTCCCCAGTGTTTTGTATCCTAACACCTATTTTGATTTGCTGTTACAGCCTGACCTGATCCTATGTCATACACTCCCCTGCATTTAATTTCCTCCCACTCTGTAACTTTCCTATCTTCAAAGCGTCTGACGAAGTGGGATTTTCTCCCACGAAAGCTCATGCGATTAATAAATCTGTTAGTCTTTAAAAGTGCCACAAGACTCTGTTGTCTTTCTACAATAGACTAACACGGCTACCCCTTTGGAATTTAAATTTTGCTAGTTCAAATTAAGTTAATTCGAACTAACTAAAATTAATTCAAATTAGTTACTTCGAATTAACTAATTTGAACTAATTTTAGTAAGTGTAGACATAGCCATAGACTTTAATGTCAGAAGGGACCAGTACGGTCATCTAGTCTGACCTCCTGCAAAATGCAGGCCTCAAGACCTCACCCACCCACTCCAGCAATAGGCCACCAACCTATGACTGAGTTATTTACCTTTAAGGACTTTAAGATACAGATAATTCACCAGTAGGTGAGCCATGCCCTGTGCTACAGAGGAAGACCAGCCTCCACTGCAGCTGGGAGTCTGGATTACTAGCACAAGCAGCCAGATTTGCACTAGCGCAGTTCGAGGTAGTGCACTACAAATAGCAGCATGGGCATTATGGCACAGCCTGCTGCAGCTTTGGCTGGTCACCTGAGAGCAGCCCTAGGGGGACAGGCTGGCTTGGACTTGGGCGGCTAGCCTGAGCCATCACCAGGGTGACAGCATCCACACTGCTGTCTTGAGCCAAGGTCACAGGAGTGTGCCGGCCTGAGCTGGGAATCCCAGCCTCCAGCTGCACACACCTACTCATGTCCAGGATCCCGTTAAAAGGAGGCCTGTACTTAGCACTTCTGCACAGCCACCACTAGAGGTCAGTGCTGCTTCACTAAATGGGTCAGTAACAGTTGATAATTCCAGTCCCCAGGCCCAGACAGTCCCCTGCATTTGATCCAGAGTATTTGCCTTGGGACCTCTCGGGGATTCATAACTGCAGTACTTTAAAAGTGCCACAGGACTCTGTTGTTTTTCTGCAGTACTTAGCTGGTCCTTGCAACCCTGTGGAGGCTGAGCAGGTCTCCAGCACACCCTGATGCTCCACCAGCACTACTGTAGAGAGATTAAATGAACGCAGCTCCCCATGGAATCCCAGGCTTCCTCTTCTGAAAGCCCATCCCTGGACACCTGCAAAGTTTAATACTCCAGCCCACCTTTGGTGCTGTAGCTCTGGCTAGTGAGGCCTTTCCCCCTCGCTCAGCCAGGACAGGATTCCACAGGCTTAAATGGGGGCTGCTTGCCCATGATAATGGCCTTCCTCTGGTTGGTGTTTGGAAATATGAGCAATGGCAAAAGCTGCCACTGGGGAAGGGGCAATTCCTTGGATACAGAGGCAGCTCTGAGTTCTCTTCCAGGCACCTGCTCCCCTTTTCCCTGGGAGTGGAGCTGAGCCCCAAACACAGAACAAGAGAGCAGAGGGGGTCTGATGGGAGCCCAGATGCAGCATCTTATATCTGGTTTACCATCCCCTCCCTCCAAGTCTTGTTCCCACCAGCTGGGAGCCTTTATTAACCACAGCCTGATTTACATTTCACAGCAATAACTTTGTGCAGGGGCAGAAGCAGGCGGCAAGTTACTGAGAGATGGGGATTGGATTGTTCTGGGAGTGCTGTGCTCCCAAGCCAGGATTATTTCTGAACACCCTGGGAAAGGGTGGACCCTTGTACTGTATGCTCCACTCCCCAGCCTACTCTCCATCCCAGCTGCCATTTAAATGGGCATCAGCTCCAGATTCTGCAGAAAAGGAAGCCTGATTCCCCCAACCCAGCCTTCAGGGATTACTGAGAGCAGATCCAGCTACAAAGACAGTCAATGTATATAAATTCCAGATCTGAGCAACAGGGCATGGCTCATCCAAAATGCTCCAGATCTACACTCCTCACTGCACCCAGAGCTGCCTGGGCAGTGGCTTATCACCCACAAGGAGAGGAGGGAATATGCTGTGCTGGCTGGAGCATCCTGAACAGCAGCTGAGAGAGGCAGAGAGAAACCCCATCTTTTCTGACAACAAATTTAATGAGGAGGCAGGATGTTGAGGTGAGGGGGTACTTCTGGACCATCAGCAGTGTCCAACCCCCTAGGGCTGGCCCTGGCTGAGTCCTAGATGGATCCCCCTTCATTCCCTGCTGCAGACATCAAGGGCATGAATTCAAAGCCAGCACATGGGAGTGCTGGTCAGGGGAAGCAGGGGGTGGCTTCTACTTCCTGTGTTTTAGCTGAAATGATTAAAGTAGCAAAGCCTGGCTCCTAGGCTGGCAAGGGTTAATGGCTGCTGAGATCAGCAGCTGGGCCCCAGCAGGTGTACTAACTGGGGGCAGGTGAACATAAATAGGTAGCAGAGGGGAGGAAGGGATCAGCTGTTATCTAAGGGTAGGGCCAGTGTGCAGGGAGACCAAACGGGGTGGAAAATGGAGTTTGAAAACATTCTGATGCTGAGCCCTGTGAAGCTGAGGGACGGACTCTGAAGAGGAGGTGAGGGAATGATTCAGGGGTATTTAATACTAGTCAGGGCAAAATCATAGTGACAAGGGACAGATCCAGCTGGCTTTGTAAAGCATCTCCTGTCTCTGGGCTACACCATGCCTCTGCCACCTTGAAGGGTTTAAAGGAGGTCTGAAGGCTCCACATTCCCTCTCCCACAGCCCAGGTTGGTGTGGTGCAGTGGCAAAGGCCTGTAGCTGTGCATGGAGGCACATGCTACAAAGAGATCCTAGAAGTGACTTGCAGCCAGAGTTAGTGCAAGTGTTTGGAAGGAAAACTTTCTCATCCTCTTTGGAGGTTTGCCCAAGGGACGCTTTGCCTGGCAGGGAGGGAGGATTCCCCATGTGCAGTTTGCCTACAGCAAATGACAGCAGGTCACATCTCTCCAAATCATCAGCCTGGAAACAAATCTGGTTCACCCGACAGATTCCCGTACTACACTGAGTACAGCAGATCTGCCCACAAGGTCAGTGCTGTGCCATGTCCTGTCCCGGATGTCTGCTCCTTGCAAACATTAACCCCCAGTGCAATTGTAAGCCTCAGCTGCGCAGTGCAGCTTCTGACTCTCTGTTGCTCCCAGTTGTGCCCTGTTAATGCTGAAGGAGGTGCAGGTGCAGCAGCCCTTCAGGGCCTCCCAGCAGCATCCATCTCCCCAGGACAGTTCATTAGTGGGGCCCTGCCCCATGAGGAGAGGTTCCTTCTCTCACTCCCAGAGACCTGACCCCAGTGGACTCCCTGGCTTCTCCCTGAGTCTCGATACAGACCCCCAGGCTGCCCATGATACACCGTGTCAGAACAGCTTCCTGCCCACCCTCCAGAATGCCAGCCTTGCACAGAGCCACAGGGGTGATGCCGGAAACACTGAGCACTCCAGGCACAAGTCAGCTGGAAGGCGGGATAACGCACACAGCCTGCAGGGTCAGAGGCATTCTCACATGCTGGTGGGGCTGGATCAGCAATGGCAGGGGTCCTGGCACCAGGAACACATGGGGGGTAGTGATGGGGAGCAGGGAGGCCAGACTTTTGTGAGCAGTCACCATATCAAGGGGCACTGCTGCCCCTGGCACAGAGAAGGGAAGGATGAGTACATGGGGGTGGAGCAGAACCAAGAGCTGAAGCACTGGGCAGGAGGGATTGTGTGGCTGGAACTGCTGTTTGCAGCCTGGCTGGGTTCTGCCTCCCCAGAATTCATGCTGTCTCCAGCTCCGTCCTCTCCCTCGCCCCACAGCCTCAGCAGCACAGCATGGCATGGATCCATCAGCCTCTGCCCTCGAATTGCTTGCCTTCCTTAGGCCCCAGTGGGCGGAGCAATGAGTGGCTCCTGGCTGGGGTAGGGAAGGCAGGAGGATGGAGGGCTCCCATCTGCTCCCCCCGGTGTCTTTTGCAGCAGAAATTAGCTGGGATGAAGGATTCCAGGTGCTGGCTAGTGGGTTACTGCTGCCATCTCCTGGGCAGGGCCTGTCTGTCTCCCACAGCCTTCCCCCCTCTTATTTCCCTCTGAGCCTCTCATGCCAATCAAATAACAGGTGTTGCACAGTGCGGTTGCACACCAGTGCCCTTGGCTCTGCCTGCTGTGTTGCCTCCTGTTCTCTGCCTGCTGCTCTGCCCTGCTCCCTGCACGGTCTCTCGAGCTACCTGGCTCTTGGGAGGGGAAATGCCGAACACTGGCTTTCAGCCCATTCCAGCTGCTAACCTTGGATGCCACAACCCTAGACAAATATGTGACACAGGCTCTGCTTTACATAGAGGCATCGATATAAAACACCTTGATAAAGGTTAATAGAGAGGAAATGTTTGTTCATGGCTATAATTGGCGCAAACACTGCTCCACTCCCAGATGGGGAAAATCCAGCTTCCTTCCCCTCTGCCATCGGGGCAGTGTCTCACCCATGCCACTCACCTTCCCTGTAGGCAGGATGGCCCTGTGGTAGGCTACATGGGCACATGTACTAGCTCTGGTGACCTGCTGAAGCATCTCCCCATTGTGGGAGTAGCTGTAGTGAAGATGGCAGATGAAATCCAGCTGCACCATTATTTCAGAGATATTTTTCAAAAGACGAGGGAGCCATAAGGAACAGGGCGGAGAACGATCCTGAGGTTGTTCTGCTGCGGTGGGGCACTCACCTCGCTCTGGTGCTCACCCGGTCTCCAAAAGGGCTCCGAGAAATTGGAGGGGCAGAAATCAGTGCCAGAACTGCGAGAGGCCTGGAGGGATTTCTGTGTGTGACTGACAGTGCTGGGCCTGAGCTGAGAGCCAGGGGATTGGGACAAGCCTAGGGTACAGCAAGTGGGACACAGAAGGTACATGGAGTTCTGCCCTTTCCCCTCTCACTCTCCTGCCCTGGCCCAGGAAGAGGCTGTGATCAACCCTATGCAACGTGGGAGCCAAAAGCAGAGCAGTGAAATCAGAGCCCTTTGTTTTCCTGCCAATGGACTCCCAGACGGATGCTGCCAGGGGCTGTAGAAGGACAGCACATCACTTCCTGTTGGCCTTGTTCTCAGACTGTCTTGGGGGAGCAGATAATGCGCTCTGTAGAAATAGTTCATATGGTTGCTACTGTGGTGCTTGGGGCCTGCTGTGCTACGCAGAGCACGCTGTGTATATTTGCTTTCATAGCTGAAGCAGGAGTCAGGTCTCCCCATCTGCCCTCCACCCCTCAGCCAGCACTGACCGGCCAGTTTCCTCTGGGGTGGCAGGCATGAGTAGTGGATCTATGGATGGGTTCAGGACAGCATGTCATAGGGAAGAAGTGGAACTGCTGGTCTGAGATCATCAGGGTGGGAGATGAAGGCACCTTGGCGGAACTGAGGAAGCAAGGTGACATAGCAGCAGATGGCCAGGGAGGACCAGGGCTGCGAATGCCTCCAAGGAGAAGATGAGAAGCTTGAACTGGAGTTCGTGGAGCAGGAGGCACCAGAAAGAGGGACTCAGAGAGGGGGTGATGAGTCAGTCTTACCACTTTCCTTTGGGGGACACTAAGGAGCAAAGCTACCTCCTTAAAACCAAGTTCCAAAGGGGTAGCCGTGTTAGTCTATTGCAGAAAAACGAACAGAGTCCTGTGGCACTTTTAAAGACTAACAGATTTATTTATTCCCCACGAAAGCTCATGCGATAAATAAATCTGTTAGTCTTTAAAAGTGCCACAGGATTCTGTTTGTTTCTCCTTAAAACCAGATACCCCCAGCCAGGCAGGCACCTCAGGAAGCTGCCTTTCTAATGCAGATGAGCAGTGGGGAGTCTACCCCTGGGTGTGTCGGTGTGACACATAACAAAGCACCTTTATTGTGAAAACAAAGGGAGGCCAAGGCAGAAGCTGCTCCTGGGCTACTGGCTTTGTTAGAAAAAATTAACTCCAAATTCACTCTGCTCATTCCCGCTGGGAAATCCTAGCCCCAGGCCATGAGTGGTGAATGGTGGTGATGGAAAGCAAGAGCACAGAGCAGGGCTTTTCCACCTAAGGGGCACACCTGTAACACCCCCATTTTGCTAAAAGAGAGAAGGAGCAGAAGGAAAAGGAAACTGGGCTGTACCAGTATAGAAAGGTTAAGAATTGGGGCCATGGAGTTTTAAAAGACTCTAACTCCCTGGGGCAAATTTTCCAGTATGCCTGCACCTTGCCTGCCAGTGTTCCCTGACTCCTGTATTTCCTCTCTTCTTGCCTTTTGATGCTTATAAAACCTTATCCAGTCTCCATGCATCCAATGGCCCCTGCTCCTCAGGCCCTACCTGACAATATCAATCTTCTCTGAGATTGTTTAGTTTCCCCCACATGGTTTTTATTGGGCCATTGAGTGCACTGGGTGAGGTACACACATATTGTCACCAGCACATGTAGGATCCATGGATCTTGATTATCGAAGCAGAGGAAATATCTCGACAGGTTTGACATCGGTTGCTATGGATCTGGTACCACTTTGAGCTGGTGTGTGCTGGTCTGTGGGGAGTTTGCTTCTAATGACGAGCTTGGAGGTTAGGGGGTTGTTTGAAGGCCAGAAGAGGGGGGTTGGGAAAGGTTTCTTTCAGGACGTGGTCACTGTCAAGTATGGGGTGTAATTGTTTAATGATACCCCAGTTGAGTTCCAGCGTGAGGAGGCATGTGACAACGAGGGGCATGGAGTCTGTAGGGAGGGTTCTGAATTGAAGCAGGTTCTCTTAAGGAGTGTGTGTGGCCTGTTCCATGATGTAATCTACTTCTCTGGTGGAACAAACAAGGGGTATGTCTACACTAGCAATTTAGGTCGACTTAAGGATCCTTAAGTCGACCTAAATTTCTCCATGTCCACACTGGACTTTCATTAGGTCAACTTAAGAAATTCCTTAAGTCGACTTAATGGAAGCTCAAGTCAACTTAATAACAACCACCCATTAGATCGACTTAAACCTTAAGTTGACTCCTTAAGTCGATTTAAGGACAGTGTGGACGGGGAGTAACCCTTAAGACGACTTTATTAAGTCGACTTAAGGCCAGTTAAGCCAACTTAACAAAGTGGACTAAGATGATTTTAAAGTGTTGCCACTTTAAGTCAATTTAAGGTCAATTTTAAGTCGACTTAAAGTCAACCTTATTAAGTCGACTTAATAAAGTCGACTTAACTTTTTCTAGTGTAGACATACCCAAGGAGTCTTGTGGCACTTTTAAAGACTAACGTTTATTTATCGCATGAGCTTTCGTGGGAGAAAATCCCACTTTGTCTCTCCCATGAAAGCTCGTGGTAAATAAATTTGTTAGTCTTTAAAGATACCACAAGACTCTTTGTTTGTTTTGCTGAACTAGACTAACATGGCTGCCTTTCTGGAACTTCTCTGGTGGAGTGTCCTTGTTTGGTGGAAGAGGTTTACGAGTGTATCTCAGACTTTCTCCTTGGAGCATATTCTGTGTTCTCTGAGGTCCTGGCTGTAGGTAACAGATTTCTTGCGGTGTTTGGAGAGGCTACTGGATCTGTGGCGATTGAGAGTTTCTGGTATATAGCTGTCTGTAAGTTCCATTGCTGAAGTGGATCTCCGTATCCAGGAAGTTGATGCCAGTGTGAGACTGGTCTAGAAATGGGTGGAGGTTGCTGATGATGTGATGGGAATCCATAAGGGTGTTTCACTCATCTGTCCAGAGGATGAAGGTCTCATGGATGTAGCTCAGGTATATCATTGGCGAATGACTAACAAGCTCGGTCAGTGGCTAGAGGAGAGTAGGCATAGCTGGAATGACAAGGGAACTGTGAGTTCTAATTCCAAAGGGGTAGCCATGTTAGTCTATTGTAGAAAGACAACAGAGTCCTGTGAGTTCTAGAAACACAACTCCTACCATGGCTAACGCACGTTAGTCTCAGACTGCTCCCTTCGGAGACACTACCCCAGGAGCCCAGGCCCAGACCAAGGACCACGCTGGTCTGGGTGGGCACAGAGCTTGGGGGCAGCTCCATGAGCCCATGCAAGCCCTGTATCACAGACTGCAGTCCCCAGGGCAGATGCTGTCTGGACATGCCCAAAGAAAGACCACGGTTCCCAGCCTGAGAACAAGGGTGACTGTTGCAAAATGCATACAGTGATAAGATATAAGCAGTAGCTGCCACCCACATGCCACGCCTAAGGCAGCTCCAGGTCAGCACAGAGGAAAGTTGGGCAGCTGTGGGCAGGTGCTAGCAGATAAGAGCCATCCTCCTGCAGCAGGAACTCTGCCTGCAGGACATCAGCTCTGGGGAAGCCTAAACGCCTATAGTATTAACCCAGGAAACCGCCAGCTGGCCGAGGACAATTTGATCCATCTGTGAAAACCAGGCCTAGACTGTGCAAGTCGGAAAAGTGGCAGCAGGGCCTGGGAAGCCTGTGCCAGGTTGCTGAGCCGTGGCTGCTCAGAGGGAAATCATGCATGGTGGTGGCTAACCCTAGGTGATCCTGGGAGGAAAGTCACCCGTAGGCAGGTGAAAGTGTGGAGGGTGGGCAGGAGTAATCTGCCCTCTACTGATGACTGCAAACTGCAACGGAAGAACTTGAGCAAGCCACTAAATAAAATAAATAAATAGATAAATTAAATAACCTTTTCTCAAGACGCATGTGACGAGCTGAGTGGCAGCTCTAGGAACACGGTGTTCTGCGTGCGGGTAAATACCAGCTGATGCATCATCTGGTGTTTAGCAAACACTGCGGGGAGACGCAGATGCTGCCCTCCCAGCGAACAAAGCCAGGCACTCGAGGGCCCTGAGCCCCTGCTTCCTGGGGATCATACCATGCACCCGCCAGATCTCCTAGCTCAGGCACAAGCACAGAACGACAACTCACACACAGGGAGCCGACCCTTTGGGGGCAATGCCAAGGATTAGGGTGTGCCCTGCACTCAGACACTGGGTGAAGGCTGCTTCCGTGCTCCAGTGGGACTTTGCAACAAGTGCCAAGGTCAGGGTTGGGGATCTCAGCCATCATGGAGGTGCTACCACCATGTGACACACCCTGGTGCGTGAGAGCATTTCACAGCCAAGGCTGAAAGCCAGATTCCTTCCCATCAGTAATCCAGGACCTTCTCTATAGGTAGAGATGGGGCAGGAACTCCACCCCCACAGCCTGTCTCCCCACCTTTCCCCAAAACCTCTGCCCCTGAACCGCTCAAGGCTGCAGCAGTCAGGCCCCTGTATCTCTCCATCACCCTCTCCCTCCAGGATCCTCAAAACCCCAAATTGCCCATATCCACTTTACTGCTTATCCCTAGGAGGTTCTGATGGGACGCTCCCGACATACCAGCTTTGTATTAAACACCCTGAAAACCACTTTGGCAAAAGCTCAGTAAGGGGCTTTGCAACCTGCTCTGAACCTGGGTTCCGTTGCACCAGGGAAGCACAGGACGGGGGGACTCCTGTCTACAACGTCATCGCTGTTCTCCTACTCTGGTTTCTTTGCCCTGGGCAAGACCAGCCCCACCTAATTCCCTTTGGCCTGGCCTGTCCACTTTGCATGGGCTAAAGGGGTAGCCATGTCCATCTAGTTCAGCCAAACAATCAAGGAGTCTCGTGGCCCTTTTAAAGACTAACACATTTATTTATCGCATGAGCTTTCAGGGGAGAGATCCCACTTCGTCAGACGCTAAGTGAGATCATACCCTCCAAAGCTCATGCGATAAATAAATGTTTTAGTCTTTAAAACTGCCAGGAGACTCCTTGTTTGTTTTCCATGGGCATATGTTCTTAATCAGTCACCTCTCCTGTGCTTTGCCTCTTCATATCCCAGGGCTCTTTTTTGTCCCTTGTTTTTGACGCCTTGTCAATCAGGTAGGTGGGTGTGTGGCAGCAGTCCGACTCAGGGCAATTGCAGGGTCATCCACATTCATGATTTGAGGTGGATTTTTTTAAAGCCCCAGCCACCAGAGTCCTGGGGTTAGGGGAGAATCTCAGATTTCATATTAAAAAACTGAAAAGTTTCTGCCTCTCTTCTGGTTATTAAGAGAAGCCTGAAAACATGACCCAAGTGCACCCTTAATGCTCAGAAACCAGGCGGCCAATAAGAACTTATTGTATTAAACCTCATCATTTTGAACTAATCCCATTATTCGGGAGTGGTCTGAAATGATTTGCCACCCCCACAGCCAAAGAATGTTTTGATGCTCTGCAGGAGTGGCACCTTACCTTGCAGTATCAAGTCTTCTTGCTACATGGGGCATTTACCCTGTGCAATTCCTAGCATCAGACACCAGAACCAATAGCCACATTCAGCCTGACCCAGCCTCCCAGAAAGGGATGTGAAACTGACACACACGTACATTTCAGCACTCCCTGTCAGGCAGCAATTCCTGAGGTCTTCCCTTCTGCCCAGCTGAAACCAACCAGCTCCCAACGACTCAGACCTGGTGGCTGGAAGGAAAGTTAAGCTTTCAAGCCATGCCACTTTCAGCTTCCATTGTTCCCCTGCTTTCATGGGCACCAGGGATCACATGGGGCACCTCACCAGTGGATGGCCTTGAGGCAGAGCCCAGACAGCTGTCATCCACTTACCCCAATAGTATCCAATCTTGTATCCAATCTTGTGTGGGGTGGGGGACCCCAAGAACTGGTGTGAGAGCAGGAGGGCTGATCTGTGTCACATCAGAGATAACACAGACATGGGTCATTCGCAGTAGAATATTCCTGACTGGCGTTATTTAAACATCCGGAAGGTGCTCCCTGTTTAAATCCAGATGGCATCTGCCACAAAGAGCTCTTGGTCTCCTGGGAAATCCAGAGGTGGAGAGAACTCTGCAGGCAGTGAGCTTTGTTGGCAGGGCTGTAACTCACCTGGCCAGTGCGACGCTACTCTCAGAGGCGGCTTTTGGGGTAGGTGAAGCAAGTGCATGCCTAGGGCCCAGAGCAGTAAGGGGCCCCATCGCCTGTTTCACCTACCCCAAAAGCCATGTCTGCCTCGACGGCAGCTGGAGGAGGAGCTGGCCCCTAGGACCAGAACAGTCAGGAGCTGGGGCCAGAATGGCAGGGAGCTGGGGCCGCAGAGGGGGTGGCAGGGTGCTGAAGCTGTGGGGGGGGGGGGCTGTGGAGGAGAGCTGGGATTGGGGAGGGCCAGCAGTGGGGATCCGGGGCTACAGACGGGGTCTCCACAGGCCGATAGGGAACCCTCATAGGTCTATTGGGGGCCCCACGGTGAGCCTTCCCCTAGAGCCCCCAGTAGCCAAAAGCCACCTCTGGCTACCCTCGTGGAAGGGGCAGCATAGAGGAGTTTTGAGCACACGCACCCAAAGCTCAGAGGCAGGTGGGAATGTGCTCCTAATCCTAGTTTCACCATTCTGTTACATCTCCTCTCCTCCCAGGGAAACGAGAAAAGGGATCAACCAGCCAGGTCAGGGAGGGAGCAAAAAAAAGATCTGTTTGACACGTGGGCGGGATTTCTTGAGCAATGCTACAGGGGCAGAGGAGATGTGCCAGCCAAGTTGCTCTGCATAGTATGGTCCAGGGCTCCCTCTCTTTCCATTTGGGGGCATGGCTAAGCTTTCACCCTATAACCACACTGTGGTTTCCTCCAGCAAACCACCCCAGGATCCCAGATCCCTTAGGCACTGAAGGGGAGCTGCCACTCAGGAATTCTTCTGCCGTAACTCCAGTTGTACAAACATTGCATTGGTGTCTGAGTCATCCACACTCATCCCTGCTCCCTTAGCACCGGGCCACATTACTGCGCTGAAGATGCTGACAGCCTAAAGGGCTTCTGGCTGCCACTCCCTCCCTTTTGACTTTATCTGCATGACGGGCGAAACCCGTGCATGAGGGCATCGTCCCTGAGACGGTTTGCGAAGGGGTGTGATTCCCTTTGCCCCACACAGTCTGTCTCCGAGGCAGTTTCTGCCTCTTTAAAGGACAGGGTAGGGGGTTGTGGGATACACAAGTCTGGTGGGAAATGGGCAAACTTGGCCACAGCTTAGTCATTCCAAAAGCTTACAAAAATTTAGCTCCACTGCTTAGTTTTTACCACAAAAGATATTAATGTGGGAGAGGGCAGAAAAACCAAGAGTTCCCTGGAGAGAAACTAATGAGAGTCTTTATCCAAAGAGGCAACATGACGAAGGATGCGGCTGCTGAAAGAGCTGGAGAGCCGAATTGAAAAGGCCACCCACCCCCACCCCACCCCGGATGTGGCATGGTGCAGTGCCGAGCAGGGAGGACGGACCTCCCCAGATCTCTTCTTTAGAGGCAAACGTTATTTTTAAAATCCTTACTAGCTGTGGGCATGGGGCCTTGAGGCTGTTGTACAGAAAGGCTGTTTGTGGGGGGGTTTGGACACTCTCCCGCTGTCTAGTGGTTCCTGCAGTTTAAATCCCCTAGCTCAGGGGTCTGTAATCTGCAGCTCCAGAGCCTCATGCGGCTCTTTGGCTGCCCCCTTGCAGTTCAGGGCTCCAGCTCTCCCCACCCCCACCACTGGGGGACCCTGCTCCTCCCCCACCAGGCGACCCCTGCACCAGGGGACCCCTACACCAGGCTCTGGGCATTCCCCTACTCTGCCACCAAGGGACCCTGTGGGGGGGCCTGCTTCCAGTTCTGTGCTTCCCTCCCCCCCCCCCTGCAGGGGACCTTACTGCAGGTGCCCTGACCCAGCTCCTCCCACCAGGAGGCTACACCCATTGCGGCTCTCAAAATACTTGGTTATTGAAGGAATTTTTTTTAAATGGCTCTTCTTATCTTTCAAGTTGCATTAGCTGTTGTTTCCATGTAATTCCTGCAAAGCCCCAGACAAGCCATCAAAGTGTTGTGAAAAAGCTCCCATTTTGGACTCAGTGCAGAGCGTGGCACCAGCTTGTCACCCCTGCAGAGGAAGAGGAAGTGGTATTCTTAGGCTGATCAGCTTTGGAGGAAGGAATGTCTGCTGAGAATTGCTGAACTTCTCCAAGAATGAGACCCCTCCCTATGGGTTTGACTTCCTCTTGGCATGCATGTCACCAAATATACACATAATCGTAAAGGTTCTTTTCGGGGTGGCTCCAGTAATTCACAAGGAATTTCAGCAGACCATCAGTGCTCTCTCTTGGAACCACAGGCTACAGCAAGTCAGTGAAGCCTGGAAGCTCCAATGCTATCTCAGCAATAGACTTAGCCAAGGAGATATCTAGGCCCACTTCCTACAGACTAGATTTTCCCTTTGTCTGAGCATGGGACCTGGAGAGAAACCCTCCCTGCATTCCCGTCCTAACTGTAGGCAGTCACTTAACATCTCTGCCTGCATTTCCCCTGCCTCGCCTCCTCTCGTCATGGGGAAACCCTGGCTGGAAGTTCCTGCATCCCATTTTACAGCAAGAGTCACAGATTGCTACAAGAGCACAGGGAGGAGTGGAAGGGGCAGGGGCTGGGAGGATTGAGTAATTTACATTGACTCAGGGACTGAGACTACTCCAAGAAGTGAGGCGCCTAGTTCCGATGTACCAACAGATCCCTCTGATTCTGTTGCACAATCTGGGTGAATAATATTCTTAGCAACCTTGTCCTCCCAGCAGCCTTCCAGGGCCCAAGCTCTGTGCTGTCAATACCCATTTCCAAAAAGCTTTACCCACTCTTTTTATGGTGGCCAGCAGCCACAGCCTCTCTTCCCATGTCCATCAGCATGACATCCACAGCCTGACCCACTGAGATATAAGACTATCACTACAGTATTTTTATCAGAGCAAAACTCTGCCATGCGAGGTGCTTTTACATACAGACAATATGGAGCGTAGCATCTCAAACTAGAGAAGGGAGGCAAAAGAAGGTCATTGTTCTTGTTTGCACAGAAGGGAAACAGAGAGAAAAAGAGAGAGAGAGAGAGAGAGAGACTAAGTGACTTGTCCAAGGTTGCATGGGAGTCTGCGGCAGAAATGAGAACTGAACCTTGATCTCTTGATCTCAGGTCAGCGCCTTAGCCATAAGAACATCCTCTGCTGGGGAAGAGTGACCCACTGTATCACACCTTCTCAAATAGCTGTTCCCCAAAACAGTGCTTCTCAACCAGGGATACACAGGTTCTCCAGGGTGAACATCAACTCATCTAGATATCTGCATAGTTTTATAGCAGGCTACATAAAAAACACTAGAAAAGTCAGTACAAACTAAAATTTCATACAAACAGTGACCTATTTTATACTTCCAAAGGGGTAGCTGTGTTAGTCTATTGTAGAAAGACAACAGAGTCCTGTGGCACTTTTAAGTGCCACAGGACTCTGTTGTCTATTTTATACTGCTTTATGCACCAAAATATGTATAAGTTAATTTATTTTATAATTCTATGGTAAAAATGAGAAAGTCAGCTATTTTTCAGTAACAGTGTGCTGTGACACTTCCGTGTTTTTCTGCCTGATGCAAGTAATTATTAAGTGAGGTGAAACTTGGGGGTGCAGAAGACCAATCTGACTCCTGAAAGGAAGTCAGGAAAAGCTGAAAGTCAATGCCCCAAGGAACTTGCCAGAGAGAAGTGATGGGGGTGGGGAGCCGTATTTCATTTTCCATCGTTGCTTTTCATTAAGTACCAATGGGGTCGCCATGTCAGTCTAGTTCAGAAAAACAAACAAAGAGACTAGTGGCACTTTTAAAGACTAACAAATTTATTTATCGCATGAGCTTTCTCCCATGAAAGCTCATGCGATAAAAAAAATGTGTTAGTCTTTAAGAGTGCCACAAGACTCCTTGTTTGCTTTTCATGAAATAATAGACCAAACAATCAATACATGACGTCCCTTTTGGATGACATCAGGTGTGCTATTCCTAGCTGACCTTTGAAAGTAGGTAGGGACTAATCAAGATCAAATCCTCAGCAATGCTGTCAGCCCCAAGAACACAAAGAGCATGAGTTAGGCCTCGAAAATCATGAGATTTAATAAACAAATGAACCTTGGGTGGCTTTTATTGGCCTTTTGGTTTTTGAACTTATAAGGTTCCTGGTTTTCAAGTTTTTTCCCCCAAAACAAAAGGCTAGAAACTCATTTTGCATATAGTGAAAGCTGAGAATCTCTCATCATGACATGAACACAGGTGCCGTGGCTTTAAGAAAAGACTTAAACATGAAGAAATTTGAGATAAAATCATGGGAGCTGGCAGCAGTGCTCCAGTCAAAATTATGCATCTGCTCCCATCATGATTAACCTGAAACCCAAAGAAAGACCACTGTCCAGGTTTAACCAAAACACTGCTGAGTTCAGTAGCAGAAGTAAAAAGAGGGGAATGTAGGGATTGAAAGAACCGCTGGTGCCAATATTCTTCAGCCTGCCTCCCCAAAACATTACATGTCTCCAGAATCTTGCAGTTCCAGCCTTTTACTCTAGTGCTTCTGGTCTAAATTCCTACTCCCTTCGTGACTGATTTCTCTTGGCCATAACCATGCTAGTCACAGCACTCTACTACTACCAAATCAGTCCCTCTTCTGTCTCAGCTCAGCTTCATGGCCATTAGTTTCACTTCAAGTAAGCGAGCTGATTCCCAAACACTGGTGTGGCCTGCACACTCCCACAAGTCACCCTGGATTTATTGCCGTTAAATCACATCCCAAGTGCCTTCCTTCAGGCTAATCACATTTAACCCCTTCTCCCTCCAGGACTTTCCAGCCATTTCTCATGAAAACATTGTCGTCTTACTGGAGAGCTATGGTTCTCTGAAAATAGGCCTCATCTTTTCTCCCATTTGCCATGCCAAATTCCATACCTCCAGGATTCTGGGGAAGCCAAATGTAAACTTGTGGCTGAGTCAAATCTCACAGCAGGAACTATTGTGCTAAAACAACCAGAACGTTTGAGTCCTCTCAGCTCTCGTCATGTGCTCGTCTCTGTGGTATCTCTGATGTGAGCTGAAGGGGTATTTCCCTTTTAGAAATTAATCTCCTACCCCGAGGCAGGGGACTCATATCTATTTCCAATTTCACCTGCCCCTCTGACCTCATCTTTTACTCATTACCCTTAGCTGGAGGGCGGGGTGGGGCTCTGACACTGCTGTGTCAGACGAAACCAACCTGGGGTTTAGGGTTCAAGGCAAAGTTGCTCTTACAACATTTGGACAAGCACCTTGCTCCATGGTTCTTTTCCATTCTGTTCTGTTGCCAAGTTCCTTGCGTTTCTTGCTGTTTCCTATTCACCTCCAACCGTGTCCTTCTTGGGACTTGCTCCCACTCTTGTGAGGTCTCAAGGTCTGGGAAAGGAAGGGGCCTCTGGGAAGAGCCCACAAGTTGCACAGCCCCTTCTGGAAGGGGACCAATATCTGAGTTGCCATTTCCAAGCCCAGGGATTCCTTTGTTCCGATCTCTATAACCACTGCATTGGTTTGTTGGTATTACAATGGCACCATGATTCAGATCATAGCCTCACCATGCTGGGCACTGTACATAGACTCAGGAAGAGACTGCCTGGGCCTTGAGTAGCTCCCATTCTAAGTAGCCGAGACAAAGGGCTGGAGAACAGGAGTATTTACACCCCTATGTGGGGCACTGAAGCTCAAAGAGGCTAAGTGACTTGCTTCAGGTCACTCAGAGGAGCAATGGCAGAGCTGGGAATTGAAGATGGATTGCCTAGTCCCAGTCTGATGCCTACAAGCTTCCTCCCTCCATTTCAAGCGCTTGAAAAACTGCCAGCTTCCTTTTCAGTGACAGCCCCCTGGCTGACTGCTTCCGCTCTCTCTGCCCCCAGCTCTTTTCACTGTGATGAGAAATCATGTCCAATCCAAGCTGGGATCGGACGGCACTGCTTAATTGTGCATTACTCCCCACATCTTTTGCCCCATTGTCTCAGGACAGGTTCCTTGTTCCCTTTCTGTTCTCTTAATTATAGCTTTTTTCCTGCTGCCCTACCAATGTGAAGCAGGGCGTTGCCCGCACGTTTTCCTTGGCATTTGTCCTTTGGCTATTTTTTTCACCTTCTTTTCTCTGAATCATTTACTTGTTTTGCAAACAAGCTGCTGCATAAATCAGCTGGCTGGAGCAGGATGCAGAGGATGGCTGGGACTCGCCTGTTTTGGGAAGTGGAGGACTTAGTTAGGCCAGATTGCGTGCAGAGCCCTCAGCAAAAACTGACAGTTGTGCATTAAGGGAATGGCTATGAATGATGCAATCATGCCTCAGGGCTTCGGCTGTTCGGCCGCAGATTTCAGGAAGGAGGTTTTTTTCTATGGTCCTCAGTTGATAGGTGTGTTCAGAGAGTAGGAAGGGGGCCAGTCCACCTGCCTCTGATACCACAGAAATCAATGGACCATAGCTGGAGACAGCCAAAAAAACCAAGAAGTCCTGTGGCACTTTTAAAGACTAACAAATTTATTTATCACATGAGATTTCGTGGGAGAAAATCCCACTTCGTCAGACGCTTTCTTAAGCGATTAAGGGGTTTTCTCCCACTCATGCGATAAATAAATTTGTTAGTCTTTAAAAGTGCCACAGGACTCCTTGTTTTTTGGCTGACCTAGACTAACATGACTACCCCTTTGGATCTGGAGACAGGATAGCGAACAGATGGACTGGTCTCCTGAATTGGTACAAAGAATCCCCTTCCTACCTGCCTAGCTGGTGGGTACTTATCACATGCTCCGGCTCACATGGATTATCAGATTTGGGGTCAGGAAAGAATTGTCCACAAAGTCAGATTGGCTGCAACCTGGGAGGAGGTTTCACCTTTCTCTGCAGCTTGAGGATTGTGATCGAGCATTCCGGGATCCTCTGGGTATATCTCACCTAATCAATTCTCCACCATCACAGGGGCCCGGGTCTCTCCCAGTATCTCAATGTAGCAGACAGTTGAGTCTCCTGTGTGAGCAACACTGAGATGTATTCATCTAGGCTATGTCTACACTACAAAAAGTTAGGTCAACTTTGTTAAGTTGACCTAATAAGGTTGATTTTATGTTGACCTAAAGTCGATCTTATTAGGTCGACTTAACAAAGTGGTTTCCCTGAACGAGGACTTAGTAAGTCGACATAACTGCGCTTAGGTCGACCTAATAAAGTAGATTTAAGCGTCCACACTGTGCTTAGGTCGACCTAAGGAATCAACTTACGGGTTAGGTCGACCTAACCGGCAGTTCTTATTAAGTCAACCTAAGCTTTCATTAAGTCGATTTAAGGAATTTTTTAAGTCGATTTTAATGAAAGCCTGGTGTGGACAGGAACTAAGTTAGGTCGACTTAAGCCTCCTTAAGTCGACCTAACTTGCCAGTGTAGACATAGCCCCTAGTGTCTTTGGGCTCAATTTAGGTGGAGCTGGATGAAGATTAACAACCTGTGCAACACAGGTGGTCAGGCTAAGTGACCTACTGGACCCGTCTGGCCGGACGCTTTGAAATCAGGAGCTTGAACTTCCTCACTCGGTCCCCAGCGTTGCCTCACTGAGCTGCTGGGTGGAGGTTTGGGTGCAGCAAGCCATCCTTGAATCTGCTAGTGAATCACAGCCCCTCTTAATCAGCACAATCGTTGGAAAGTCATTAGGTGAATAAATAGAATTGAGAAGTTAATGATTGGATAGCAGGAGTAACAAGGCTGAGAATGAGGTCATGGAATATGCCTTGGTATCCTGGGGGCTCCAAAGATTATCCTCTGGGAGGGCAGAAGGGAAGAAACCTGTCCAATGTCCTTCATTCTGAAGGATGTCACTCAGTTTAGTCCTTATGTCCCGCACAGATTTGGGGAGTGCCTCTCTCTTGTAGCTGAAAATTATTTATATCGGGTTCAGGAGACTGAGGGTGCAAAAAAGTCCTTGAGGCTAACAGAACCAATCCCATCACCTTTGGAGTTTTCCTGCAGAAAGCGTATGTGTCCCCCTCTCATTCTGGGTTTCTCTTTGGGGTTATGACAGAAATCATGCCTACACAGAATGAGTTTGTGCTACCCTGTCATGCTGCCCTGTTTCTTCCTCGCAAGTTGTGCAAACCTTCCTTTCCTCACAGCAGGAGTCTCTCCACATACAGACAGCTGTGTCCCTGGAATATTGGGCTCCCTCCAGAGTGTCTGGAATCCATCATTTCACAGCCTGCTTCAAAGCCACGAACTGCTGTAAAAAAAGGAGGTCCAAAATGTCAAATTCAGGGCCTCTATTTACACACCTCAGTTCATATTTAGGCACCTAAATCAAAGCTATCTAAGTCCATTAAGGTGGAACTTGGAGTGTATCAAAGGCAAAGCTGCATGTGAGCTGCCGGGCTTTCTGCTCTTAGTTGTATGAAAGAGTCGTTGCCACAAATTGCAATGTAAATTAAAGGGTAAGTACACATTACCACCTTGTTCTCCCTCTCTGGATTATCTCTGTGTCATGATAAAGGTCCCATAAGAAACAGATTTTGCAGGATATTTGGCAAAGAAAGATCCCATAATTATTGTAAAACAAAAGAGGAGTCTTGTGGCACTTTAAAGACTAACAGATTTTTTTTTCGCCTAAGCTTTCATGGGCAAAGTCCTACTTCATCAGATGCCAGAGTGGAAAAACTTACATTGAAAAAAACCTTACAGTATGGAGGGAAAGATAAATCCTGTGATTACATTTCAATGTGTCAGGTCAGATTATTTCAGCAAATCAAACAAGTTGTATAGGTATCAGAAAGTGGTGAGATTGAGAGAGGTAAGAATCACTGTTAGCAATGAAGTTCCAAAAGGATAGCCATGTTAGTCTATTGCAGAAAAACAGAGTCCTGTGGCACTTTTAAAGACTAACAGATTTATTAATCACATGAGCTTTCGTGGGAGAAAATCCCACTTCGTCAGACGCTTTGAAGATAGGAAAGTTACAGAGTGGGAGGAAATTAAATGCAGTTGTGGCACTTTTAAAGACTAACAGATTTATTAATCGCATGAGCTTGCAGGGAAGTGTATGACATAGGATCTGGTCAGTCTGTAACAGCAAATCAAAATAGATGTTAGGATTCAAACACTGGGGAACAGCACATAGAGGAAGGTGAGGTCAAATCACTATCCAGGAAACCAGGCGCTTAAACCAGTACCATAGACTATCAGCATGATCTCATCAATGAATTCCTCCCTTCTGTTCAAAGAAGCCTTCTCTCTTCCGCCTACCATTGCAGATCTCATCTGTTAGCCAACTCTTATATACATGACATTTCACAGTGTTGAATTCCCCCTGTGGACATTGCAACAGGGGCTAGTGAGACATAAAAACTCTCCTTCGAAGACAGAAGATTTGGATGACTGTTGAACAATGTTCTGAACCAGTTCTGTAAATCCCTGGTCTGTGCCTTTGCTACTCATTCACAGCCAGACACACAAAGGCTATGTCTACACTAGCAAGTTAGTTTGAATTAAGGAGGCTTAATTCGAACTAACTAAAGCCATGGCTACACTAGGCTTTAGTTAGTTCGAATTAAGGGCTTCCTTAATTCGAACTAATAAGTTCGAATAGGGCTTCAGAAGTATGGCTTTAATTCGAACTAACTAGTGTAACTAACTAGTTCGAATTAACCAATGTGGCCATGTTAGTTTTGAACTAATTGCCTAGTTCGAACTAACCGGCCATTGAAGTGAATGGGGATCGCTCATTCGAACTAACTTAGTTCGAACTAACTTTTCCAATGCAGCCATGCTAGTTTGAATTAAGCTAATTCGAACTAACTAAAATTAGGATTTACAACTGAAAAGGGATCTCTTTCATGTAACCAAATTCTCTGTCTATCACACACCAAATTTTGTGGCACTGGAATCGGGAGTGAAAGGGGAAGAGGACCCTTGATGGAAAGTCCTACAACATGTAATAGAAAATGATCCCTATACTATAGGTTTATTGACCCACCTTATAGAACTGAATAGATTATTTTATCCCTGCTATTGAATTCTAGGGGACAGGGAATGTCAAAAGAACTACTAAAATCCAAGAAAAAAAATCTACCTCCCAACTTCTGCTCTTGGGGCCTAGGTCCTTCAGTGGTGCTGTGTTGATTTACACCAGCTGAGGATCTGCCTCTTTAGACTTTTAAAGCAAGTTCCCTAGATCCCTCTTGAGTTTTTGGTGACTCCTCTTGATTTCACCCTTATTTATCCCTATAGCACTTTACCCCAGGGTCTCTAGCTTCAGCAGTGGGCTACAGCATAGAAGAGTGTGAGGCCTCCACACTCGCTCTTTGCCCCATGGTGGGCCTGAGATCTGAGGGGCACATGTGACCCCTGGCCCAGCGGACAGTTTAATGCCCACCTTCACCAAACCTCACCCAGTTCCCAAGAGAGGCCACGAGGGCCCAACCTTTCATGCTCTCTTTCTCCAAACAGACTTGGTGACTGCATTTGTCTGCATCTGTACTATCCACTTTGTGCTTTGCCCCCACTGGGAGCTGAAGCCCTTGTGGGCCTGGACCCTGCAACAGACACATGAATCTTCAATGCCATTCCCTCCCTTGGACACATGTCTGCAGATGACTGGGTGAGACATCACCAACACATAACAGCACATTGTGTGAAGTAGTGGCTTAAAGGACTGGCGGAGGCTTGCTCTTTCACGTCAATCAGCAGATGCTTCAGTGAGATGTAAAATGTCCAGTGCTAACTCCTAGCCAGCTGTTCCCTTTTCAAGCCTGATCCTTGATTAAGAGGCTGAGCAGTAAAAGGAAGTAAACTCCAAATATGTGACTGTAAAAATCCAGTGAAGGGTCTGTGAGCTGGAGAGGGAGGGAAAATATGCATCTTGCCTCATCATCAAGAAAGTAGTATAAATAGCCTGACATCTACTCCTCCTCCTCAGTACAGGTGTGTCCTGGACAAAGAGAGCAGAGCTTATCATGCCAGCCCTCACCGCCACACTGCAGTTGCTCTTCCTCGGGGCTCTGATTTCCCCAGTCTATTTGCAGAATCAGAATGTTTGCGAACTGATCAAGACTATCACTGAAGTTGGCAATTACAGTCTGTCTGTGAATCCTGCTGTCTACAAGGCAAACACAGAGTACAATGGTAAGTTGATTCTCTCTGATCTAGGAACTTTCCTATTAATTGCAAAGCTCTGTCTTTCCCCAGAAGCTCTTTTGAGTGTAATGGTGCATCCAGCAATGGGCAAGACTGAGCATGATTTAAGCTGCTTTTATGTCAGTTAAACATATAAAGATAGATAGCAATAATCAGTTTGTGTTTTAATGTCAGCACCTTCCAGGGTCATTGGCAAATACTTTCTCCTTGCCTGCCACTGGGATTCTGAATATGTCTGCCAAAACTGCACAGCAAAACTTGAAAGCTGTTTGAAAAGGCGACATTTGGGGTTGATTTTTCTTCACTATGAGAATTCACCCTTTTCTGTGGAGATGGAATGGAAGAAAGGACAATGTGGGGAGACCAATGTTTAAAGGGGGTGAGGGGAGTAATCACAAGGAGCAACAAACCCAGCAAATTATTTATAAATAAATTTTCAACTGAGCTGGCTCACTGAGGGTCACCCTGCAAACACTGTCTTCCCAAAGTTGCTTCCATTCCCCATCTCACCGTAACTGTTTTCAGATTCCCTTAAGCAGTGCTTGACGGTGGTTGTTTGGGACCATTCAGTTTGGAGACACAAAAACCAGCCCTGAAGTAGCTCTTACGGCTGTTTCTGTGCTCTCTGTTATAGTGACCAATCGCCTGATTCCGTTCTTATCATCCAATAGAAAATATTCCATTGACTTCAAAATGAGTAGGATCAAGTGCATTTAATTTCCTCCCACTCTGTAACTTTCCTATCTTCAAAGTGTCTGACGAAGTGGGATTTTTCTCCCACGAAAGCTCATGCGATTAATAAATCTGTTAGTCTTTAAAAGTGCCACAGGACTCTGTTGTCTTTCTACAATAGACTAACACGGCTACCCCTTTGGAATATAAATATGTAGACGCTCAACTGGTATAAAACAGTGTATCTCCATGGAGCTATGCTTCTTTACCCAAGGTCAGGATATGACACATTGAGTTGCCACTTTTTTAAAGATAGGGATGTTTGCATTTTTTTTATTTTTTCATTTCTATACCAAAAAGGATTGAACAAAATTGCAAATTAATTTCATCCCAAATACCGTTTGCAACCAAACTTGGCTTTAATTAACATGAGCAAGCACACCCACAGTCTGCTGCTAGTAAAGGTCTGTTTTCTTGGCACCTGACAGGCTGGCTAGTTTCTCTGAAATGTTCCAAAGGGGTAGCAGTGTTAATCTAATTCAGCAAAACAAACAAGGAGTCCTGGGGCACTTTTAAAGACAAACAAATGTATTTATTGCGTGAGCTTTCATGAAAGAAAATCCCACTTTGTCAGATGCTTTGAAGGTGCAATAAATACATTTGTTAGTCTTTAAAAGTGCCACAAAACTGCTTGTTTGTTTCTCTGAAATGTGGCTCAGATCAAGCTATCCCTCAGGCTGAGAATTTCCATGCCAAAGGGAGCTTCTCCCATCATCAGGCGTTACAATGAGACACAGCTGGAGTGTTCTTGCCCCTTACTGAGTAACTTAGCTTTCTTTGTACGAGGAGTAGCCCCCACTGACCCCTAGAGATGTTCTTTGTAATAAAGACTGTATAGCTAGGAATGCTGATCGGATGAATCAAAGCCCCAAGCTTTGCTATGAGGTACAGTAAAACTGTTCAAAGTTGCAAGGAGGAATGACAGGGCTTCAGATTCTTGTACTGCTCAGGTTTAGGCTCAAAACAGTTGTCCTGCTCCCCTTGTGTGTGAATCTACTGAAGGACCCATGTGAAGGGGGCTCTGACGTTGGATACGTGGCTATTCCGCTTTGGAAATTTACATTCCCTTGGGGGCGGGGGGTAGGATTTTCCAGATATCGCACCATAGATAGTCTCAGGAGAGAGCCCAGAAACCTCCTCAGTTCAAGACCTGCTTTCTACAGTATTCTCCTCTGCTTTCAGAGCCTCTGGGGCTTCGGGTGGGGTGGGTGTTTGTGGGCACTGTCAGCACAGAGAACTTACCTTCCCTCCCTTGTGTTCTCTCCAGTAACCATCACTGCAGCCATAAACAGCAGTTCTGTTATCCTGCAAGCCGTCGATGCCCGGAATTCCTCTGTGGGCGATTGGGGGGAAAATATAACTGTGAACTGCACTAGTAGCAACCACACTGTTGCACAACAAAATATCTCCAGCAGCACCACCACCGTACAATGGAAATCCCTCTCCGGTGCGGTAGCCCCAGTGGAAATACGGTAATGCTCTTCTTTAGCTAGGAGAGAAGATAGAGAGCGGCAGCAGAGCTACATCCTGCAGGAGAGGTGCATGAGCGGGGTCTGCTTTCATGGAAGGTTTAATGAGACGATTTCCTGGGGCGGTAGGGGGGAGAGGATGGGCAAGGTCAGCCACAAAAGAAGCAGATGTTCAGAGTGGAGCTGAAATGCAAAGCCAATAGGTCCCATCATCATGCCTTTGCAGGCCCTCCTAAGCTGCAGCATGCCACAATTCCTCTGCTAGAACAAGTTCCAGAGGGGTAACTGTGTTAGTCCAGTTCAGCAAAACAAACAAGGAGTCTGGTGGCACTTTTAAAGACTAACAAATGTATTTATTGCATGAGCTTTCGCGGGAGAAAATCCCACTTTGTCTGACTTCAAGCATCTGACGAAGTGGGATTTTCTGCCAGGAAAGCTCATGCAATAAATAAATCTGCTAATCTTTAAAAGTGCCACCAAACTCCTTGTATGGTCTGCTAGCTAGAACAAACACCTTCTCCTTTGACTGAGTTTACCCCCTGGGATAATGCATGGAAACGTTCAGGTGGAGTCAAAGGGCTGCATTCCAGAAGTCCGTTCTGTAAAGGGCAGCTGGATCATTAAGACCTGACTCCGGCCTTACTTACATTGTCCTAGATTAGAGTGACTTTACGGAAACAAATGGACATATACCAGTATGATCTCCACTGATACTTGCATTAATCAAGCACATCAGTGGGAAATATCTGCCAAAAGAAAATCGTAAACAAGGCCTGCCAGGCTAATAACTGACAAAGAAAAGAATTCAATGGTTAATTACAACTGTTAGTTCTGTACTTCATCATAATAGCAGGCATCAACCAAATTAAACCTAGCTACAAAGATTTCCTACCACGTCACTGGAAAGTGCTGTAAAGCAATAAATGACAGGAGTATTGACGACAAATAGTGACTAACAAAACGTATCACAGAAACAAAGATAAGGGGGAAATTTTTCATAATAGCTCAATAAAAGTAATCTCTGTATTACTTTATTCTTTCTCCCTTTATCTAGCCTTAGTGTGGACTATATTATTCTAGGGAACAGACAATATTAAGGAGACCACGCCCTTATATCTGTTGTTCCTTTATTTTCCACAGTGTGTTTGTGACCTTTATCAATAGCTCTACCCTGCGCCGGACGTTCACGCTAAACACAGGTAAATCAACCTACTATGCATGTGTCAACCTGCAGAGCTTGAAATTACACAACCACTGAATGTGGTTTTTATGAGACAAGAATCAATTCCATCTTTTTCAAGGTCAATCCCTATTCTCTCCTGTAATGAAATACAAGGCAAAAATGCTACAGCCAGCTGAAAATGGGCAAGCACAAAAGAGTAGGGGGGGGGGGTCACAAAATTGTCACTGAAACCTTGACAAATTTCAGCTGGCTTTAAAAGATCAAGAGTAGATACAAATAGAAGCTAATTTACAGCAGCAGAAAATTTCTATCACTCCATTGGCTTCAGTTATAGGCTGAATCCTCAGATGGTGGGAAGGGCATTACTCCCTCAACTTCAGGGGAGCTAATCAGGGTCTAACACTGGCAGAAGATCATCATTTGCCTTTCGCTTCCTCTCATGCAAGTGAACACCACAGTGAGAACTGATTCCTGGAACTAAATGATACACTACAGACTAATCCCCAGTGAGTCCAGCGAGAAGATTTTCAGACTATTTCCTTCCTGTATCAGGGGAATCGCTCTTGCTAAGTCTACACTGGCAATTTAAGTCGACTTAAGGAGGCTTAAGTTGATTTAAATTAAGCCACATCCACACTAGGCTTTCATTAGATCGACTTAAGGATGGTGTGGACGTGGAGTAACCCCTAAGTCGACTTTATTAAGTCGACTTAAAGGTGGTTAGGTCGACTTAAAGCTAAGTCAACTTAGTCCACCTTGTTAAGTCGACCTTATTAAGTTGACCTAACTTTTCCTAGTGTAGACATAGCCTCTGTGTTTAGAGCAAAGCTCTACATTCAGTTCTCGTTCAGTGTAATGTCTCATATAGAGGCATGTCCAGTGCCTTGTGGGCATCGAGAGCTGCTGCTTTCTGCTTGCCCACCAAGGAGGGCTCTGATCAGAACAGCGCTGCACAGCCTGATCTGATGGGGCTCTGCTTGGCACTCAGCCCCAGCTGTCCTAATGGATAGCAGGAAATCGCATGCCCTGGTGGTACCGTCAGTGAAATGTCAAGGGGGGAGCCCTATGATGTTGGCACAAGGCATGTGCTGTGCATGTCCTACTTCTCTGCCTCACGCACGCTGCTGAGATTGTGGCGCACACACCAAATCAAAGGGACCTCTGACGTCCTGATCCCATTTATATTATTCCATGGAAGGTGTAGGGATTCATGGCCTGGGGCTCATGCAGAGACGGCACGTCCAGGCACACCTGGATGACCTCGATGCATGATCACAGGCTATCCACCTGTAAACATGCTGGACAGGTGGAAAGAGAGAGTGTGATGAAAAGACACTGAGTATATTGAGAGACAGTGAAAGATTTATTCTTTTCCATGTCCCAGCTTTCTTTTTCAAGGCTTCAGCTAGAAATGTAATCAACAGAGCTTATTTTCTCATCCCTGCGTAAAAGGCCTTGAAAGAACTTATGTTCTTCTATTCTGTTATGTTATGTTTTTGCACAGGAATGCTTATTTTGATCTTATGTACGTTGTTTGTGCGGCTTAATAAATAGGAGGTGGCGAGCTCAGACAAGCAGCTTTTGCTCCTCCATGGCATGACATTCTGTCTGTCATCCCTTCAGAAGGGAGAGACTCCCCTCTGATCCCCAGACACCCAGGACAGGATCTTAATGTCCGTTTAATCTGCAAGGCTCCACTGATTCAGTGGAGCAGTGCCAATTTACTGCAGAAGGAGGTCTGAGACACCTATGCAGCAACAGGAATTAACATACTATCTTGCTGTTGGCTTGAGTCCATCCACTCTCCTGATTTTCTAATCCTGGCTTGCTTCTGCATTTCAGAATCTACAAGCGCACCTGTAACAATAACGACATCCACCATCAAGACCACCAGTTCTGTCTCCACGGCGCAGGCCAGCTCTTTCTTTGTGGCAGCCATCCAGATGCTGTCCGTCTTTGTCACCAGCAAACTGTTCTCCTGTTAGGAAACGTGGCCCCATGGAGCCGCACCCTTGCCTTCTGCCTGGATACAAAGGCAGCTGGCTGATCTACTCAGGAAGTCTTTCTTCTACTGTTATGTATTTAAGAATGATGCTGCACTTTCTTTAACACCCTACTTGATCAGAGAGTTGACACCCAACCCCATTGCCAGGAGCGGGAAACAGGTGAAGAAATTCTGCATATAGTTGTCTCTAGAGTGCTCATGAGCTAAAATGTTCTGTAGCAAGTCAGGACTAGACACAGTCGTAGAGTAACGCTGAGAGTTGAGAGTCCTTCCTGTCTGGCCAAAGGAACACTAGAGGTTCCTTCCATCCTGACCTCCTGTGGTGCTATGAAACAGAGACATCATGTGTCTCCATCAGAAGTGCTAAGCTGCTTTCCACAATAGGGCCCTGCAGATTGGTAAGGAGCAAAGGGCAGGGTCTTCTGCAGCTGCTGCTGTGCAAACTGGGAACGAGTCAGTGTCTTTCTGAGCCAGTAGCTCCTGTATGTGGCTCACCAACAGTCAATCGCTGCTTTCTAACTTCTAGAACCCTGACTGGAGAGGGCCAGAGGGGCATTGTATTCAGCCAGAGACACCCTCTCTCTGCACTGGGGCAGAGAATAGTGGGAAGCAGACTTACACACAGTTCTGACTGATTAAAGCCTGAGTGAGATACAAATTTAAATGATCAGGAAGGAAGGAAATAAATACACCATTTTCTTCAGTGTAGACTGACATTGGGAGGCATGTCCTTCTACAGCACAAGCTAGAGTTCCTGCTGGCAGGGCATTCTTTCTCCATGAAGGCCCCTGATGGGAAATCACTGCCCATTTTAATCCACAATCCAAGATGGCCTGAATCTGTTGTACATGAGGGCAGCCTGCAATTCCCCCTCTATTTGCTCTGCTGTTTTGGGGTGAGGGCCTGAGATGTAGGAACGGTTAGGTCTCTGAGAGAAATAGAAATATTTTTCATAGAGAACAGTTGACTTTTTTACTACCATGTTGGCTGGGATGTGCCATTGAATTTATTGATCCATTTTCTTGTTTAGGTTTTGGGGTTTTGTATGGATTGTGTTTATTTAGAAATTGTTCAATTGCCAGAGAGAAATAGATTTTCATACACAAATCTCAATAAATTAATGAATAAAATTCTGCATATTGTGCCTGAGGCCTTTTCTTGGCTTTTCCGGGGGCTTTGTTGGAAGAACTGGGTGACAGAAATGACTGTTATTGCTCAATCTCGGGTGGCTGAATGCCACTTGTGCCTCTAAGAAGTTGGATGCCAACCACTCGGGGGTCACATAACTAGTTAGCATCCCAGAGTCTTGTTCGGTATCGGAATTAATACTGTGAAATGTTTGGTTCCTCCCTGCAGTTAAAGACAAAGGTCATAATCTTATATCAGAGAAATAGACGTGTGTTAAGAAACAATAAGTCATTGTGAGGCAAAAGATACATGAATGGCCTGTTCCAGAGGGGTAATCTTGTTAGTCTAGTTCAGCAAAGAAAAGGAGTCTTGTGGCACTTTTAAAGACTAAAAAATTTATTTATCGCATGAGCTTTCGTGGGAGAAAATCTCACTTTGTCAGTCGCTTGAAAGTGGGGAAAATGTATAGGGGAGAGAATAAATGCAGTGAAGTATAATCACAGGATCGGGGCAGATTACTTCAGCAAATCAAACAGGTTGTATTGATTCGAACTGAGGGAACAATAGAAAGGGTGAGAGAAGTAATAATCACTGTTCACATTGAGAAAGCCAAGAACTACGTGGCAATATTGCACCATTCATCCAGCATGTTCAGAGAACTTTAACACAAAGTTGCCACATCACCAGGAACCCTGCCATTCCTTTCTACCCGGTATAATGAGATCCAAAACCATAGTATTTGTATATCTCTGGACGAAAACCGCCCTGATTATCCACAGAGTTAATGCCCTCTGTCTCATGAGCCCACATTCAATTTCTGTGGAATTAATGCTAATTGATCAATTTCGATTTGAAGTGCACGAAATGGTTAACTGTCCAGACCACTGTAATCCTGGGCTTGCAGGTGGGGGAATGGAGCTGAGAAATGAAACACGAGATTATATGCAGAAGGCAGGAACAACAGATATCAAATGTTCCTGAACCCCCTGGACATTAAGATTCCTCAGTCACCAAGACGTGGGCACTTTTATGAAAGATGAGACGTATTTGCTAAAGAAATGTGTATAATATTTATAGCTGAAAACAGAAAGGTCATGATTCAAATCCCACTGTGATTGTCAACAACCCACTGGAGAAATGTGCTGCTTATGAAAAGCATTATTTGTTACTGTGTTGGCTAGTTCACAAGAGAAGGTCGCTTGTGAGCATTCTTTCTTTTAGCTTTATTCTTTTTGCTTTTCTCTCTGCTTCAGCACTTCTTTCCCCCAAATAATGTTAGGGGTGGGATAAAAATAGGTCATCCTCACTAGGTCCTCTACCCCTGCATGTAACGTGAAATGCTTAGTCATTGTAAATCAACATGGGAGGCAGGATTAACCTCTGACTTAATATTCATGAGAGTTGTGTAGTGGCCATTCTATGATGAATCTGAACTGATGCTAGCTAATAACTGGCTGCTAGAGACTGGCACCTGAGGGCTTTCCAGCCAGCTCCCGGCCTGTGAACCAGTGTGGCAAACCCCAGCCTGGAACCACGAGTCTCAAAAAGAGACTGTGCTTGAAGGCAAGAGTCTCTGGCAGCAGGCTGCGAACTGAAGGCCTCATTAGGTGAGCTGGCAGTCTGTGACAAAGGCCTTCAGGGGAAACTCCAGAATCTTCTATCCACAGATTATTGCCCCCATCCCTGCTCTCCAGTGACATCAGATAAGAACCCCTGCAAAATTCAAAGGCAAAAAGGAGGGGCTTTATCATCTTGCATTCCTACCAGGAAGGGTTGTTCAAGGCATGCAGCTGCAAAAACATACCAGTTCCAGAGAGGTAGCTGTGTTAGTCTAGTTCAACAAAACAACAAGAAATCTTGTGGCACTTTTAAAGACTAATAGATTTATCTCATGAGCTTTCATGGGAGAGATCCTACTTCATCAGACGATTGAAAATGGAAATTATATACTGTATATTTCCCCCCACTTTTAAAAGCATACCACTTTCCCTTTAGCTACTGCCTGATTCACTCCAGCTTTCAAAGCGATGGCTCAGGAGAAACCTGGACTGGAGTCTGTCACAGGACATGTGTTCTGCTTGTCTGCTTTGGTCATTTATCTGCTCGTATCTCTTATCACTGTTGCCCACACACAACCTCCTTTTTTTCAGTGATTACAGTCTGGGATGTTTGTTCTGTGAACCTGCGTACAGATGAAGTACTCTCTTTATGAAACTGATTCATAGCCCCACTGCCTCTCTCTTCCTTTAAGCACCTCCTCAGAACCACCCCCGAGAAACCTGTCACCAGTGGTGGCCCCATTTTACAGCAGTCAGGACGGCCAATTCCAGAGACTTTGATGATTTCGTAACAGCCACATGATCTATAGTTCCCATCACCTCAGGCCAGATTTTAGTGATTTTCACTGATCTTGGCATACGGGGCATGTATATGTTTCAGAGCTCCTTAGAACCATGCTTTCCTGAAGAACATGCAGATCCAGAGGGGGAGATGGTGTGTTTGCCATTACCCCAAAGATCCTTCCCAATCAGATGCTGTGATTTCTCCTAAAATGCCCACTACCAGATTCAAGCTGTGCCTGTAGAACACCTGGATTTTCTAGGTGTTTATCCCGTGCTTGGGATCTGAGCAGTTCATATGTGTATTGACCTAAATTCAAACCACCTCTCTGTTGCCCCAGTTTAGATTCTTAGGTTCCCAGCTATGGCATTGATTAGCTGTGTGACTTTGGCCACATTGCTTCCTTCACCTGGCCTGCATTTGAATAATGTGGGTAATAGTACTTAGATCACAGGGATTTTGTGAGGCTTAACATACTACTTACAAAGTGTTTTGTATGTCAGCAGCTCTTTTTCTGAGCGTACCTAAAAGACTGTTGGTTTATCATCCTAAAAGATTGGGAGCAGGACTTTGGATGTATCTTTTTGGCGTTCACGTAGCAATAATTTCCACTGAGATAAACATTTCCAACATCATTAGCCACCCTTAGTGCACTCCCCTACGTCCCCCATCCTTCTTGTTACAAAATGATTGTAATGCTACAGAGTGAAGATAAAACAATAACTACAAAGGATTTTCAGAGCTAATGTTTACTCATTCCAGGAACTTTTAACAAACCTTTTCCTCAAACTCAGAACAGGCAAAATTTTCTCACAGCCAGTAGTGAACTCACATGGCCCATTCCAGAAGAAACAGCACGTTTTTCACAGGGATAAGCACTGGTCATTTGACCAAGCTCTGCCTGGCTCATCTTGGGGAGAATGGACTACACTGAGATGTGGGCTGTTGGGTTCCTAGATGCCCAGCCAAGTTTTCTGCTCCAAGTACTTGCATGCAAATTTTCCCCCCATCTCAGCCCCTGATCCTTGCTCCACAGGAACCAAGGTTGCTTTGCAAATGCAAACAACAAACAGACTTTTGTGTTCAGGCAAAATGAACTGTGCACTCAGGCCACCCAAACAGGTCTCACTCAGATGTACCTGAAGCTTTGTTGTCCTAGTAATATCAAATAGGATCAGTAGGCCCCTGCTTTCTTCAGCTACTGGTGGCCAGACAAACCTCTTTGCATGTTGTTCCCTTGAATTAGGCCAGGAGCCCCCCCAGTTTTTCTATTTGCTCAGTAACTTTTGAGACATCACCTGAATAATGAGACTCTGGAGACAAATGCTTTCCATGCAAACATTGGGGTTGATCCCAGTCCTGGGCAGTGACCACCTTGAATACTCATCTCAATTCCTTGTAATGTCAGCTCCCCTCCTGACTTTAATGCTGGCTCCAGCTAGGCAGAGCATGAGCAGTCGCTGGGCAAATTGTACACACAACTCAGCCAATGCACCTCAGTCTTGACCTAACCCACACCCCCATCTCTGTTCCAGTCTTGGCCCCACACAGTCCAACCACTGCACCTCACTTGCCAGCAGCAACAGCCCCTTAACATTCTTGTCCTGTCTCCAACACACCTTGTCCTGACCTCCGTCACCCATGTTGCTCCAATCCAGTCATAGCCACCATCGGAAATGACAGAAAAATAGAGGAAAGTCACACTGCCTTTACCAACTCCTCTGGTGTTATGACTTGATACAAACCACCAGCCTGTGACCTATATGCCGTAGGGTCTCTTAATGACGTTACCTCTAGCCCTTATCACAAATGGCCAGGATTCCTGATACCCTGTAAGATCTCGGAGACGTGGCTAAACAAAATAAAATCTTCGTGTTGGTTGCTTTGTGTGCCACTGAAGATGTGTTACAGGGTGCTCAAATATTCCCCTTGTCCATCCCTGTTCAAGGGAGCAGCCTCCATGTCAAAAGGAGGAAGTGAATGGTAACATGGATCGTATTAAGGCAGTTAAAGGCTAGTTTTTTCTGGGCTATGACGAGAGGAACTCCTTTGCCTGTGGTGGTTCGTGTGATGTGTCATGGGAAGTGGCATCATGAGGGAGCCCCGAGGGAAGTGGGTTCACTGCAGCCTTTGCCTTAAGGAACAAAACCTGGTAAGAAGGTTGTTGACACAAAGCCCATTAAAGTCCCCAGCCTAGAAAGTAGGGTTCCTTCCCTTGTCTAAACACACACTGTATGAAGAAAGGGTGGGAGAGAGGATGTTTTCAAGTTATATTCTGGGTACAGTGATGGAGGCAGAGTGGTATCTAGTAGTTAGAGAAACACTGGGTCTGGGCACTAGGCTGGCTGGGTTCTTTCCCCATCTCCTAATTGCTTCTCCATGCGACCCTGGGCAAATCTCTTCCTTTCCTTATGTTTCAGTTCCTCTATATAATAAGGAGAACCCTCACCAGCCCCACAGGGCGCTGTTTTAATGTCAGGAAGGCCTTTTGAGCTTTGAAGATGAATGTACTGGAAAAGAATAAGGATTAGGATGTGGATTATTACAATTTTTCTTCTTTCTTTATCCTCCCATGCTCTGAGATACATAGGGTGGCCAACAATTTCTGCCATTTATTCAGGTCTTGTGCTGGTCTGTTCACACGTCTGAGCATCATGTTGGTGGATTCAGCGTCTTTCCCTATTGTTCTCTGTAAAGTTCCAAAGGGGGAGCCGCATTAGTCTATTGCAGAAAAACAACAGAGTCCTGTGGCACTTTTAAAGACTAAATAAATAAATCTGTTAGTCTTTAGAAGTGCCACAGGACTCTGTTGTTCTCCTTAAAGTTTCTCTGTGTCACTCTTTTTCTCTTCCCAGGTGGTGTCCTTATATCAGTTGATGAGGAAGTCATGTTAGTGGCATCCTTAAAGAGTGTATTAAATATATCCACCACCAGCTTCTTACCATTTTTGTTGCTTAAGTTGTTTTCTCACCTTAGAATTTCTGAAATTGCAACAAACTCTTTCAAAGGGACTGAAGATCTCTCATAGGTGGCATTTACTTAACAATGAATTGATCTTCTTTTAGATTTCCATGATTCTGCTCCATAAAGGAGGAGAGGCCTGATGCCAGTGTTAAAAAAAATTGATTTTTGTGTCTGTGCCAATCATGCTGCGTCCCCAAATCTTTTCAAGTTTCTGAAAGTTGTTTTTGCTTTTGATATTTGTTTCTTGACATCTAGCATGGGGCCACTGTCTCTGCACATCTCAATTCCATAGGCAAAATGACTTACTACTTTATTTCTCCATCTACTCTGATGGCTGTTTTTGGAACATTGAGAGCCATATAGTTTATCTTCCCCTTGTTGATGAACAAACCAACTTGCTCTGCCAAAAGCTGCGTCTTTTCTTCCATTAAGCAATGGCTCAGCGATAAGGATGTTGGCAACATAAATAGATGCATGTAAATCTCCGTCATTAAACCACAAATTGCTTTTTCAGGTCACGAGACAGGCACATAACGTTCATTTATGGCTCTTGTGTCATTAGAGTGAAGCACACTCCACCCTCCAGCAACTTTCAATATGATGCCACATAATAAAGTAGAGTTTCGCTCTTACAAGCTGGCTGTGGCCCTGGTGCCAGAGCCCCTCAACGCTTAGGAGAATGCTCAGCAAAAGCATTCCTTCTGAGGAGCCTGTTTTACCTGGGTTACAACTACGAAAATCACCTCTATTGCCCAGGAGAAGCCCTACTGCTTAGCAATGAGATATCACAATTGCTCCAGGACAGCAGGGTTTATGATGGGGAGTTCACAGGAATAACACCTTGCAGAGCATGGTGGTGATTCTACTCTGAGCTGTCTAACTTCTCGTAGCTGTGACAGAGTGCCCTGATGTTGCTGCAGCATGAAGCAGGCTGTAGACTCCTACTGGACATTTCACACAGGCCATTGTGCCATATAGGAGTACCCAGCTAAGAGCAAAGCTTTGTGTGTATAAACCCAAGGTGGAAAAGGCAAGCCCAACACTAAATTAATGGGAGCACAGAAGAGGGATGTCGTAGCTAAAGTTAATGTCTTTCCTTCCTGTCTGTTTCCCACACTGCCCTGCTGATTCAATTCAGTATCGTCAGATCGGGAGAATCCCAATAACCAGGTCAATGGATAGTATTCACAAAGTATTACAGGCAGCTCCAAATCCATCACACTGGCTTCTCTCTGCTCAGGGAGTCCTCCATGTTTCATATATCCAGAGTATGTCTGCCACGGGCAGTCAGCCTCTCCTTGCAGGTTTCTGACACCTACTAACAAGGTAGGTCAACAGAAGAGCCAAGACCTCAATTACAGAAACCCCTTAACCAATGCCTCAATTTCATCTTCGTTTGGACAGCAGTATTAGGGAATTACTCGCAGGCCACCCCATGGGGTGCAGAAACAAGGAACTCTTGAGGAGGAAGAGAGAGAGGTTATTTTATCCCTGTATTTGGCACTGGTGCAACCACTTCTTGAGTCTAGTGTCCAGTCCTGGTGTCCACTATTCAGGAAGGATGTTGATACAATGGAAAGAGCTCAGAGAAGAGCCATGATTAGAAAACATGCCTTACAATGAAATAGTAAGGAGGAGCCTCAGGAGGCCTGAGGAGCCTGATCTATTCAGTTTAACAAAAAGAAGATTAATGGGTGACCCAATGACAACCTACATGGAGAACAAGTATTTAATAATGGGTTCTTCAATCTAGCAGAGAAATGTAGAGCATGATCCAATGGCCAGATGTTGAAGCGAGACAAATTCAGACTGTAAATAAACTTGTTAATATTTCAACCAAACATATTTGTTCTTTCTCCTATGTGGCCCTCTCACACCCATAGCCATCTGTATAGTCACTTCATTGTTCTCCTTCAACTCCTCTTAGCTATGCAGCCAACTGAAAACATGCCAACAGTCAGACTGCTGGTGTGCAAAGATCACTGCCTAGAACCTAGCATGCAGACCACTGCCAGTATGGATTCATTGCTTCCTTAGGCTTCCCTGTTGGGATCTGTATCAGGCTCTTGTCTCTTGTTTTACATCTGGAGTGTCGGCTCTCCAGAGCAGGATCCGTCTTCTTGTTCTGTGTTGATGCAGAGCCAAGCATAGCGGGGTCATGGTCTGTGACTCAGGCTTCTAGGGGCCATGATAATACAAATGAAAAATAATAATAACATTCCTGTCTAGTGACTTAATTGCAGCCGGGGGCAATAAAGTGGAAGCACCACCCTGAAACTACTGCTTGTGTCCTTATCTTTCCTACAACCGGAAAAACAGGCTTGAGCAGAGAGGAGCCAGCAACTGTCTTGCCCTCTGGCTTTGTTCCTTCCCAAAGAGCTTTTCCCTCAGTGCAGTGAAAAGGGTTAGCTACCTGAAAAACAAAAGAGTCTGCCTGAAAAGCACACATCAACTCATTCTTCTGGGGCCAGCTAAACTGGTTATTCCCAACCTTGCTAAACACCCTTCTTCTGCAATAAATGGGGAACAATGACATAGAGAAACCACCTGGCTTCCTTCTGTGTGCCAGCCTGGCCTGCCCCCTTCTGAATTCAGGGAGGATAAAGGGCATGGAACCTTCTGCATTGAATGGTACCTACACAGAGCAGTGGTGGATGCAGGTGGCATGAACCGGGATGTTGTGGAAGGAACGCCCCACTGTGGTCCTGGTGCTGGTGGCTGAAGGCCTGCTCTGTTAGCTCCATCTCAGCTGGACAGCCGCTGTGACTCCTGCACGTGGTGCCCTATGCTGGAGGCTGAGAGAGGAATGGCCTCTGCGATCCTTTCTTTTGGATGCTGAGGTGCCCAAGGGGGAGCAGGAGACAAGACATCCCAAACTAACGTTGGACTCTGTGTAATTAAAGAGCTTTGGGAGCCTTTAGCCTGAAGAACAGCAGGCTATCCCCCTGTACAGAATAGCCTGTTCAGAGCAAACACAAGGCAGTCAGCTGCCCCCATCCTTCCACTCTCCAAGCAAAGGGAGCGGAGAGCAGGGGTGGTCAGGAAATCGCTTAACATGCCACAGAGAACCTGTGAGAAGCAGCTGCCAAGGGATGAGGCTCAGCTAAATCAATTGGCAGAGGATGACCGTGAAAGGGGCCACTTGGTAGCACAATCACTCCCTTCTCCTGTGGGCAGCTGGGCATGAAGGCAAGATCAGAAAGCTCTCATCTCTCAGCCCCGTTCAGAGAACAGGCCCTTTGACACTCACTGAATCTTGTGACATGTCTCCTGGCCAGACTGATTTCTTCTTGGGCTGCGGCAGACACACTGGCCCTCTGTTCTCCCCCTGATGTGTGCAGAGCCCACGTTGCCACTAACAGCAGGAAGTCTGCTCACATGCAGTCCTGCTGTCACTAAACAAGAAGGGGAACCTGCCCCGCTTGGAGAAGGCAAAAGGGAAGCAGCCAGCACCAATGACATGTCTTACCTCAGGCTGGGAGTGGGTCTCCCTTCCCCCCTTCACCTCAGAATGGGAAGCTGCTGAGGTGAAAGCACAGATCAGGTGCAGCAGCTCCGTTCCAGGAGCATGGGATGCTAGGGGCCCTGGTCTGTGAGATGGGATTTCAGCCTTGTATTTAATATGCCTATGTCAGCCTCTCTGAAATCTCTCTGGCAAATCAGTGATGCCTGTATTTTCCCGGGACCAGTTGTCTATCAGTGGATCTTGTTTAACTTGCCCCTGCACACCTGGACTCTGATGGCAGGGTTCATGTCATCTATCACTGCAGCTGCCACTTCTCCTGATACCCAGACTCAGCCGAGTTCTCGAGCATTTTCCTACCAGAGCCCGAGTTCAGGATTCACTCCCAGGGTTCCTCCAGTATCACAGGGGACACTGCACAGGGACGAAAGGTGGGGGGAACTGTAATGGGATGCACCTGGCCATTCCTGGCCCCCTGCTGGAGGCCTGTGATCCTGCTACACTCCACCCCAGGAAAGCAGCAGCAAAGGTGGGTTCTTTGGCCAGCCTAGAGAAGCCTCATGCAAGCAGCCAATCAGAGCCCTCCTGTCCAGATAAAAGGAGCTGCAGGACTTGAGTAGGTCAGTCCCTGGCTGGAGGAACCAGCGGATTGGGGGCGGGGGATCTGCTCTCTGGCCACCGGGACTTGAGAGGTGGGTAATGTTTGGTTCTGGCTACATTAGCTTGAGCTGTGGGAGAGGCCCCAGGAACAGAAGTGGGGGGTGATGATAAAGGGGTCAGGCGGGAGAAAGCTCAAGGAAGCAGCAGCAATGAATTGAACTGAGCAGAACGTGGCTGCTGGTTATAGGGTCCCTGGTTGGAACCAGGGCAGGAGGTGGGCCTGAGCTTCCCCATTGGCCACTGGTGAAGTGGTGTAAGCCCTGACAAGGGCTTGGAGACTCAAGCAAAGGGCTGAATTCAAAGGTCCCAGCAAGAGCTGAAGACCCTGGTGAAGGCAGACAGACAGTTCTGTTGGACTCTTTCTTACCCCAGAAAGATGTGTTTTAACTGTGTGACCCAGCCCAAGGACCAAGCAAGGTCAACAACCTACTGGTGGTATCAGGAGTGGGAAAAGGACTGCAGTACCACACACAGCTCAAGAGGACCTGCTGTTATAGGGGTCTTCTACGTAAACAGCCCTGGAGATGCAGATTAGCTATGCAGGAAGAAATGTTATGAGATCCTCTGGGCTGAAGTCTCTCCAGGATTCAGGCAGGTTTTGTATTGGACCATTCTGCATACAGCTGAGGCCAGGACAGTTCAAGGAATCAAAGAACCTACAAACAAAAATATCTCCCTTGATTCCATCTCCCCTTACCCAGTGCAGGAATGGTCCCTATTGTATATTGACTCTGGTTTTCTTCCTCCTAGTTTTAAATGGGCCAGGCATGTGTCCTGGGGGAAAGAAGCCACCTAGAGAGGAGACGGATAATAACTGGCAATAGATAAACTTAACAATAAGTACCTAGCATGCTGGGGGATGCTGCGTAATAGCACTTTACCCACCTCTAATGCTTTCGTCTGAAGTTCTCAAAGTATTTCTCAAACACGCATCCTTGAGGTGTCACGCACCCCGCTCAGGACAGCAGTTCAATATTATCATTGTCACCAACAAACTGAGGCAAAGTGATTTGGCCACGGCTGGACAGTAAATCAGGAACACAGCCCTTAGATGATGCTGCCTAACTGGACCATAAGGAAGACAATCCAGTAGGCCCTTCCTGTAGCTTATTTATTAATATTTGCATTAAAGTAGGGCCTGGAGGCCTTAACCAAGATTCTAGTTGTAGGTTTTAAGGCCAGAAGGGGCTATTTTGATAATCGATTCTGACCTGCAGAGCACAAACCAAAGACCTTCACCCATTGGAGCCCCATTGTACCAAGAGCTTGTCAAACACAGCGTGGGAGAAAGGCCCTGAAGACCTTACAAGACAACGGCTATGTCTACACTTGTTAATTTAGGTCGACTTAGCATGTCCACACTCAAATTTTAAGTCGACTTAGAGGGGACCCTACAAAATCGACCTTGAGCGTCCACGTGCCTAGGTCGACGTGTAGGGGCTAGGTGGACCTGGGACAGGTCCACAGTGGTGGGGGGGGCACCCCTTGCCAAGTGCCAGGGGACTCAGCCTTTGCCCCATTGGTACAATGGGGCAAAGGGGACAGGGACCTGGCAGGGCATAGAGGCAGGGTGGACAGGGCTCTGCCCTTTGGGGGGGCACGCCAGGCTGTGGCTGTGCCAGCCACCCTGGCAGGGAGGGAAGTGGGGAAGCCCTGGAGCCCCCTAAGTCGACTTAAAGTTTTTATAAAGTCGACTTAATTTTTCCTTAAGTCGACTTAAGGAAAGTGTAGTGTAGATGCAGAGTAAATTAAGTCGACTTAAGCAAGCTTAAATCAACTTAATTTGTAAGTGTAGACGCACCCAAAGAGAGGAAGAATTATTACTCCCATTTTAGAGAGAGGGGAACTGTAGCTCAAAGAGAGATTAACAGTTGCCCAAGCAACATCACACAGGGAATCTGTGACAGAGCAGAGGAGTAAAGTTAGCCCTTCAAGGTTCCTGAACCACAGGGCCATGCCCTCATTTCTTTTCTGCTGGTGTAAGGTGCTCAAGTGGCCAGTCCGCATCAGGGCTCAGCTGTTCTTCTATCACCCCATATGGAATAGGTAACAAAAATGTGTGTATCACTAGTTGAACTATACAATTTTTTTTCAGACCCGATCCACCCTTCTGAATTCATGTCCACCTTCCCTGAGGGTGCCATGTCAGCTGTGAATAAATATTGTCTAACCCTAGGCCTGAGGAAGAGGACTTTGTGTGGTTTCCATTCATTATTCTAGCGGGTAAGGGAAATAAGCCAAATTAACTGGGGAAAAAAACTCCTAATGAGGTAGTCATGCCATTCAAGGGGAGTTATCTGGGAAATGATCTCGTAAAAGAGAGGTTTTAACCCTTCCATCTGCCTTGTTGCTTTACTGTGAATCACATGATGTCATGTGGCTATATTTATTGAGACTCCACAGGCCAGTGTGGAACAGCTTCCTCTTCGGCAGTGACCGCACTCCTTGGCTCTAGCAATGCAGAGCATAACTGGAAATGGCAAGCTGAGCCCTGCCGGCAAGGTAGCCTTCCTCTCCAGAACAGAAACCTTCGCTGCCGCTCACAGGCTGAGCAGGTAACAGGCCACAGTTGGCCTTTTTGGGGAGAGATTTTGTATCCCAGCCCCTTTGATGGCTGTCTGGCCTGTCTGTTACTCACAACTTCCTATCTGACCAGGACAGCATCTTGAGCCACCAGCAAGGTGGCAAATGGCTTTTGCATGCAACTCCTTTGCAGATAGAGCCATGCAGGGGACAAAATGTAGCCATCGGGTGGGGCTTCTCTCAGGTTTGGAATTAAAGGGCATTCATCAATCCTGAGACCTTCTTTTTTGTCAGAGATGATTGAGATTCCCTAGGCTGGGTCAATGCCTAAGAGGTTGGTTATCATGCCTAGCTAGATTGTATGCAGTAATTTCTTGTTAACTCTGTTTAACAAACCATTGTGCGGTTTGTGATATTTAAATATGGGTCAGAGCATGATGTATATTCTGAAACCACACAATTAGTCTGTGGGACTAGCTGCCACAAGGTATGATGGTGTGAGGATTTTGGATGGGAACTAAATGCTCACATTTCAAGACGTGCGTCAACATCTAGCTGATGGGATTGGGGAGGATTTACCTGGGGGCAGGTTAGCCTAGAATTGCAGCATTTCTTGCATCTTTTGAAGCATCTGGAGCTGGCCATTGTGATGCGTCCAGATACCAGACTAGACAGAACACCTGCCTGAGCCAGTATGGCAATTCTTATCTTCCTTTGCTCAGCAGGGCAGATGTGAGCCAGGGAGCAGAGCATAAGGAGGAGATTGGGAAGCAGGGGAGCACCAATAAAGCTGCAGGGCAAGACTAAGCTGAGGAGCAGAGAACAGGAGAATTGGGAAAGCAGAGGAGCTCCAGGCAGGAGATGGGAAAGTGGGGCAGTGTCTTCCATGCAGGTTTTCCTGGCTTCCCTTTCCATCCTGAGGTATGTGGCACTTTTAAAGACTAACAGATTTATTTATCGCATGAGCTTTCGTGGGAGAAAATCCCACTTCGTCAGACGCTTTGAAGATAGGAAAGTTACAGAGTGGTAGGAAATTAAATGCAGGGGAGTGTATGACATAGCATCAGGTCAGGCTGTAACAGCAAATCAAAATAGGTGTTAGGATTCAAAACACTGGGTGTTTTTTTT